>JAIPRL010004298.1:0-39429 GCA_025469235.1 Pemphigus obesinymphae
ATCATTGCTTTCAAATTCAATACATCCACCAAAAGTACCCTGCCCAGTAGCGAAGTGCATCCACCAATACTGACACCCGACGAGCGAAGTGCTTCCACAACCTACTGACCGGCTTTTTTTTATATTTTTTTTTTTTGTATTTTCGATGCGTAAAGAAAATTTACTGAAAAATGACGAAGAACGGGATGTCGTCCAAATTAGGTTTTTACTTTAACTCGTCCATTATTGATTAATATTAATAATCAATATATTACATAATATACTTAACAGTAGACGATAAAAATTAATTTTACTTAGATAGTATAAGTAAATTTATAAAAGCCAATTTGTGGATTTATATTATACATATTGTATAGATACTGAAATCTAACTATGTACCTACCTACTATAATTTATTTATATTTATTTATATTTATATATATTAAAAGTTTTAATTTTCATTCTAAATACTAAATACTATTATATTAATTTAAAAAGTATATCAAACATTACCAATTCACATATCATAACATTAAGAGGATGCCAGTGCGGCAATTTTTAAGGGATTCTATATAAGCAATTATTAGACAATTTTAACTAATTTATTTAACAATTGTAAAATTTTTTAAATGCATTTTTAAAATTACTAATAATTGGTCACATTACTATACAACTTTTTATTTAGGTTGTTTTTTTTATGAATTAATGCAGTTTTGTTGAAAATATTACTTTTGAATTTCTCATTTATAACAACTTACAAAATATCCTAGAAACATGAAACAAAAAACCCAATGATAAAAACAAAATTATATAGCTTACGAAGCCGTTTTTTGATATGTGTACTTAATCATGTTTTATGAATTGTTCAAAACTGAAAATTTTTGATTTTTTTTTTTAATAACTATAACTCTAAAAAAAAATTAAAATATCGTAAAGAAGCTCCCCAAAACGCTAGATAATGTTGTTATCTATATAAATTGTTTTTCGTTTCATATTTCTAAGATGCTTGTAAGTTATTAAAAATGAGAAATGCTAACATGAGTTTTTCATTGAAAATTGTTTGTGTTGACATTTTCCTCTTAAGTATGTGTTTTATAAATGTTTAATTTCAAATTTGATTCTCCCGTGTATAATATAATTATAATTACTCTCATAGTTAATCGATACAACCTTTAACAAATTAAACGTAAAACGATTTAATTGCTAATACCATATAGTCATAATGTCGTTTGTAGTTTGTCTAATTCATTGAACAGTAATTCACATTCAAACATAAATATTTTACACATTTTAAAATGTAAATTTCTAATACATAATAAAATGAATTATTTTTAATGAAAACACGTCTCACATAATTATGTATTATATTTTCATATTGACAACTAAAGGGTATATTTCTGGCCATATTTTTTTTCAAATAGAATGATTTTTGTTAATATTATTAGCTATTTCTAAGTATATAGTCCAATCGCATGAATATAAAATTTAAATTATAGGAAATCTCGATTTAACTATGCAACTGGAAATTTAATATGCTATACATTTGATCTGTGGACAGTCCGATCTGGTATTTTTATATTATAATTAAAACATTTTATAGCGGTCCAGTCCGATTGCTAAAATAAATAGTAATTTTTTTGGCAGTATGTTTAAAAAAATGTGGTCCGATCCGTCCAGAATATACGAATCTTATCCGATTTAGTTCGGACTGGTCCTTGGTACATATAGATCTTAGACGCCAATATGATAATGTATTACATGTATAATACGTATTACGTGGTTAATAAAAAAAAACAGAATTATGAGCAGTCTGTACCTCATGGGCACCATTAATCGGTCTTATCCAAAACGGTCCGATCGATCCGACTCGTTCTAAAGTTAATACATTTAAACTTGATCCGATCTAAGGCTTTTTTTTATAGTGGATGGAAGGAAAACAGTCTGATCCTGTCTGGTTTCATTATTTATTTTATCGATTCAGTCGGGTCGGTTCTGGTCTTAGTTGAAACTAGTATAGTTTATATTTGCGCTATTCATAAGTTTTAAAACTTATTGAAATTTGTTATTTTATGTAATAATCTATATTATAGTAGGTACTCGTATTATAAATCGACATAGTACAAATATAAAGTCTTTATAAAAATAATAATATCAATAATATATATCTATATATCCATGATAAATTATTGTGTAAAAGATTTAAAATAAACAATACAATAATATATTTACTTTCATTATAAAAACGATTTATTTTATATATTTTTATTTTAATTTTGAAAATAACGACTATACGAAACTACAATTTTCGAAAGAAAATATTGTGTTTTTAATTTGCATATTCACTCTCCGTATTTTTTTTTTTTTACCGTGGGGAATTACTTTTTGAAACTATCGGGGTGTCGTTTACTATTTTACGAGAAACTTTTCTTGTAGTATCTGTCCCTAGAATTTGCATTATTTGCGTACAGTTATTATATTTGGAGTAACAGGTTTCTTAAAAATAAAACCAAAAAAAAAAAAAAGTTTCAGTGACCCTTTATTGAGTTGAATAACATTTTTTTATATCCTAAAAGTTTTGTTTGGATAATAATTTTTAAGATTAAATTTTCTGAATACTTATATATATTACGTCTACAATTGGTGATTTAGAAAAAAAAAATAATCAAATTTAAATTAAATGATAAATAAATATGTTACATACTACCTGTAAATTATTACCTATTATTATTATTTTGTTTATATTAGCCGAGGGCGCTACATATTTATGCTATTTTTATTATTATTATTTATTAATTTGTTGAGCCAAAAAAGCTATTTACCATTTTGTCTATTCATATACTATTTCTGTGTTGCTGTGAATTTGTATATTTGTCAATCTGTTAAATTCTATTATTGAATTATTTGTACCAGAAATACACGAAATATTAATTACCATAAACGAAAATTACCATTTTTTAAATTAAGTTACCCTTTTCTCCTTTTAGTTTTAAGAACACACCACATCTGGTAGGACAAAATATATATTTTAAAAATACAAGAATTTTGTGGTGTACGGTGTGCGCGTAATTTTAATTTACGTTACCGGCCCCAACAATATTGATAATTATTAGAGCAGAGAACTTATATAACTCTATGAAACCACAAAATATGCAAGTATGTATGCATTTAAAAATATTTTTTAACAATATTTGTTAATTAATTACAAGATTTTTTCATTTATCAGATATTTTGTGCAATGCGAGTAATATATTCATATTGTTATATTATTATTATGTTTTCTATAGGTACCAATTTGACACTGAAATACGAGCTTTTAAAGACAAGCGGAGTGTATCCGTGTAGTTTTAATAATAAAACAAAATATTCTTGAAATCCTTATTTTTTTCACATTTTTTAAAATTCATGAATATGCAACCATATATGCAAATATTGACGGTTCGTTTGTTTAGATTTTTAACTGTAATTGAGAAATTACAGTTTTAATAATCATTTTCTAAAGTCGTCTGAAATTGTAATGTTTAAATAAAAAAATATCTTTAAAAATTAATATTTCATTTTTAAATGGACCATTTTGAAGATACGTGGATAAAAATAGAAAATAGTGAAATTCCAAACATTTTTCTGATTAATAATTTTGAAGATAGGCAAATATTAATAATTATAAATAATGAAACTTTTTTATATAATCACACGTACCTATTTAATTTATCGAGTATATGTTACTGGTGTATTATATTAACGACATTCTTAATATGTTATTGTCCTATTTAATGCAAGTAAAATTATTAGTCATTCACTCCATTTACATTAGATTATATAGTATGGCCATTTATGTCTGTCTAACTCATTCAATAATGTACTTAGGGACTAAAAAAAAGATACAAAAATGTGACATTTTTGAATAATAATTTTGTGTATTTAAAAATATTGCCCTTTTAAAAAATGAGATTTATAACCTTATCATACAAAGCCTGCAAAATTATAGTCTCTTATTATATAATAAAATATAGGCTAATTTGCGGAATTCTAATTTTACCCTATATATTTTGAAATAATTAAATGGACTTCAAAAAATTTACAGGTGATCTATAATAATTAGTAGATTTATTAATAAATATGTAGAAAATTATATTTTTACGTTACAATGCGAAAAGTTTCTATATCTAACGTTAATTATAAGTATTTTATATTTTAGCTTGTAGGTATACAACTTTTTCATAATTATTGCTTTGTTTTGTTTATATAGTAAATAATGACACTGAAAAAAACCTTGGTAATATTAATAAAAATACTAATAATTAAATGAACAACAATTATATACCTACTTTTTATGGTCCAGACATATTTGGTGTTATTAATTTAACAGTTTTACCATACAATTGATTAAGTAACATGAGCAGTTTACGAGTATTACTTTTGATCTAATAATATTTCATTGTCATTGGGATCATTTTTCGGATTTGTGATAATTACAAATATAATATACCTATATTATTTTAATCCATTTTTTTCAGCGGAATTATAGTGATTATAAATTCTAACTAATTTTAATTGATACTGCGGTTTATAAGCAAGTGCAAGTATGTACTTAATGTCTAAAATCGTGTATCCATTTGTTATTTCGCAATTTGCGTTCAAACCATTACGAACAATGTCAATTAAAATCGATCAATAAAAAAAAAAAAAAAAAAAAAAAAAAAAAAAAAAAAAACCACGAGATACGAAATATTTTAATGTTAAGCCCACACGATTTATAATAGATTTATTGAAATATTTGGGCATTTTGAATAATAGTGTAGATTAAACGCCGATGCGTATTTTCATCATTATTCGTGAAGCATCCCACGTTTATTTTTTCCATATATACATGTCTAAAATATTGTATCATTATCGTATCAATCAACTTTTGCCGGACATTTTAAAAATATCGTTTTTGTCACAATCTTCCACAAACCCTTTCCGGCCACCCACCGCCGTGGCCATGTCGCGCACTATCGCTCGGTCTTTTCCCGGGAAATAAACGCCCGTCCCCGCTTGACGGTTAATTTTGGTCTGTCAATATTTCTCTCCCCCGAGCCCCGGGGCCAGGCGATCTACCTGTATATATTTACATTCGAACGTGTTTTTCCGCGTACATAAAATATAAATGAGTATATATATATATATATATGAATATTTATACAATATCTATCTATGCTATCGAGCGAACGGTTTTGGTAAAAATGAAAATATCTCATAAAAATGTTTAAAAAAAAAAAAAAAAAAAAAAATGGAAAAAAATTACATTATAATTCATAAATATGACAGGCCCACGTTAAAGTATACACGGGCAACTTCACGCGAATTGACTGAACATTTTGCGAATAGCGTTCCCATCGCATTTAAATATAAATATACATTATATACGCTCACAATCTGTTATTTAGGCGTTCCGTTTATTTTGTTCGCCAAATGTGTAATGTTTTTTTTTTTTTTTTTTGGTGGAATCCGTTTGAGAGGTCACTTTAGTGAAAATAAACCGTATAAACGTGCATTTTTGGATTCCCAATAATATACGAGAGACCGAGTGCTTTTAGATTGCATAAATACCTATTATCAAAATTGTAGAACATAATGAATTGTAAAATATAAAACTCCCATAATGCTCACACAAGAATATTGTTTTCATATTATATTTTTTGTGTTAATTATTTGAATAAAATATATAGATTAGTCAAGACGATTCATTTACTATCATATAGAAATTATAGATACGTAAACATTTCCACAACAATTTTGATAATTTCAATATTTAAGCTAAACTCTTTTACGCGTAGTCGTATCACAGAGGTGGATTTCCCAATTGGCAGCTGGTAGGCGCCTAAGGCGGCCAAATTTAGGAAGCGGAAAATTCTGTAGCTTTTTTTTTAATATTTCATTCATTGTAGGAATCGTCATTATAAACTAGACTCGTTCTTAGTATAACTATGTAAGAAATAACTTATATAAAGACTATAAACAAATTTATTACAGAGAAAAAAATCAAAAAATTCTTTAACTTACTTATTTTACGAAAATGCTATTTTTCTTTCAATCTTATACATTTTGTACATAGTATATACACCTACACACGATTCTAAGGTGTATTATTTAGTCAATTTATTATACTTTCTTTCTTTTTTAAAACCATGAAAAAATACAGATTTTCACTTAAATAAACGATTCTAATTCCATCAGAATGTCGCAATGAGTACAAAAATATGAATTGTGAAAAAATATTCGAATTTCCCATAATATTTACATGGGAATGATTGAAGCACTTTTAAAAATTGATTTTATTTAATTAGATATTTATGTTTAAAATGTTGGAAACTTTAAAGAGTTTTAATTATACTATTATCGTATAATATATGAAAATAAAAATGTGACTCGATAATTACCTCGAATAAATAATGAAAAATCTATATACGTTTTCAAAATCGTCATCGGAGTACGCACTATGCCGGACTGTTGGAATAATTCCAATAACTCAGGGTTACTTCCAAAACTCAGCGTTGTTTGATCAAAATGATAAAATACATTCCAAAACTCAACAGTTTAATAATATTTTATTGCTGTATCTTGTTCCAAAATTCAACGTTCCAACTAAATTTCCATCGGATCCAACGTTTATTTTACTAATTTTTCTGATTGAAATTTCTTATCAGTAATCAGTAATCAATATCGGAGAATTTATGATAACACTGATTACTGAGTTTTTTCTATTATAAATTCGTGATTCTAAGTCAATTTATTTTAAATTTATGTTAATTATTTTTGTAAGTTTTTCTATTATTATTGCCTCTCTTTGAAATTACTGTGTGCTCTGTGTATTCTTCTTACATCAATAACGCATTGTATAGGTACTTCTACAAATAATTGTGTCATTTAATATCAAGTATATGTAGGTAGGTGTATAAAGTATGAACTAAATGAAACTATAAATTATAAAATGTAAAACGTATATTTTGAAAATATTTAAATGTATACGTGATACCTACCTATCATTTTTGATTACATTTGCAATTATTTTATCATATTCTATTATTTAACTTAATCTATATATTTCAGAATCTAACAACCTTCCAACAGATCCATCATTTAGTTGAACTTAGAAAGGCAATGCTATTCTTATTATTAGAATGAGTAGTTTTTGACCAAAAAAAATAGTGATTGGAGGCACCTAAACAGTGGATAATAGTCACTTATTAAGAATATATTCATATATTATATACAATTTATGAAATATAATAAAGACTTAGCTTAATTTGGGGCGATAATCTAAAACGTAATATTACCAAAATCGAAAATATTGTAATAAAAATCAATTTTTACTGGAAAAATGACGATGAAGCGATTTTTTTTTTTTAATCAATATCGAACGATTTAACACGAAATATACAGTTATAAATTACACTTTCCAAACTATGATTTTAATTTTGTTTTATTAATCATGATTTAAAAAAAAAAATTTGTAGGGTTTTATTAAAATTTGATGGATATTCATTGAAATTTGTTTAAGGTAGGCTATAACTAAAAATAACTAAAAATCGAGAAAAAAAAATGTCCGAAAATTCAAGTGAATTATTATATAAGTAAAAAATTTATTCTGTAATAAACAATATTATTATTAAAATCTTGGTATATTTACACCTAGTAAATTATTTATTATTGTATAATCGTCATTATTTCATTGAAATAATTCCATTTTTCAATATGGTTTTTTATGCAAATATGATATAGTTTAAATGATTATTATAATCTAGTACTTTGATAGGATAATTGGTTATAATGCTATATATATATATTTAAATTTATCGTTATATTTTTATATTATTTATCTCAGTTATATATATAGTATAGAGTGTTTTTTATCATTCTTTTTAAATATTTGTTATAGCTGAATATGATTTAAAACAACTTTTTTTTTTTTTAAATTGAAACTTTCAACGATTTTAATTTATTTTTAAGACCAGATAACAATTCGCAATAAAAAGCGTTGAAAAGTTTTAAAATAAAAAGTAATATACAATTTAATCTATCGATAAAAATATTAATACTTATTTAACGTTATAATAATAGATACTGAATAAAGTTTTAGTTTTCATGTCAAGAAAAATATATATATTTTTAAATTTAAAAAATAAAGTTTTAATATTCTTTTCCATTCAAATATATTAAACCCTTTAATGATATTCTTATCGATTCTGCGTGGAGCAAAGATGATTTAAAATTATGTTATTTTTCGACTAGAGTTGTTCTAATCATTATACATGCTTATCCATTTTCCAGTAGAAAACTGCGTCTAGTTCGTACTTACAACAGATTATTTTTCGATTTTGTCAATAGTTTTTTAATGTGTAAGGAAAAACAAAAGGTAAAATATGTTTTCGTAAAATTCAAGTTTTGTTGTTTTTTTGTAATTATGTAAATAATGATTCTCCTCACCTGTATCTTGAAATTAAAACCTTATTTTGTATGACTTAAACGGTGTTAATTTTTTTAATTTAACATTTTGTTAATATTTAGTGGAAATGAGATTTGACTTTTAAATCTATTGTAACCGGAACCCAAACTAAAATATTATTTTATCTTGTTAAAGAACTGGAACTTTTACCTAAACCTTTAAATATAATCTATATAAAACCATAACCAATAAAAGGTTATAGATTGAAATATATTGGTGTTTTTCACTGTCCATGTCTTAGACTAAACCAAATTATTGAACTTATTATTGCTAATCGTTATTATTATAAACGTAAATATTATAATTAAATTATAAGTATTTATTAAGTAGTTATACTTTAAATGCAATTTATCTAAAAACACTATCTAAAATATGGTTGTTGGTGGAGTCATGAATATCCTACGAAGTGACGCATAAAATATGATATTGTGGAGCACGTGCTTTTACTCGATTGAATTTATGTGTCTTTGAGTCTACAGACTAAAGTATTTTCGATTCAATTCTTACCCACCTAAATCAATACTTTATACATAGAGTTATGAGTAGTATTACTATTTATTTATGTATTTTGTTGGTTAAATAAGTCAAAATGATAGGAAATTGAATGTATACCGTTAATTTATTTCATTTAACATTTCACGGTATTTGTAATTAAGGAAATCAAAAATCGAAAATAATTTTGTGTAATTTATTTTTACGAAGCATAGCATGATCTATTGGATTTACTTGATCTATCAAAAAAATAAATTAAATAAAATCATTTCAATATAATGTTGCTAAATATTCGTTTTACATTTTCTTTTTCAGATATAAGGTCTGTTAGGGGTGTGAATCCTAAAGTCTCCTTCACTCCTTTCTGTTTTCCGCTACTAGTTTCAGGATATCAATTTCCAGCCCTTGAAGTTTCCATGTTTTTATATATTTTTAATTTCTTGGATTTCTAGAGATCTCTATGAAAACAAAAATTTAAAGTTTAAAAGAACAGAGTAGTGGGTGATACTACCCAAATTTTATAGGAAGAGAGAAAAAATTGTTTTCCAGTAAATAACATGAGGAATAACAAAAACTGCTGGTATAATTAGATGTGTTTGAGGTGGTTCTAGAATAACTTAAACAATTTTAAACAAAATTTAGCTTTAAATATATTAAAACTAAATTTAAGTTAAAAGTTTTGGTTTAACGCCCTTTTTGCAGAAAACTGAGGTAATTTTTTGAGTAGATGCTTAGAAACTTTAAGAAAAATTATATTATATGAATTTTTATTGTATCAAAAGTATTTTTTATAACAAAGAGGGTCATTTATGCGATCAAATTTACAAATTAAAAAAAAAATTTATGAATTTAATAAAAAATTTAAAACCACCGGTGATTGGAATATCAGTCACTGTCGTTGTTGTTAATCAATTTTTAGTGCCACAAAAAAATTTCTGAGTTTTTACTAAAGGCTGGAAATCGTCTGGAATAAATTTCTGTATCTTTTTTAGATCGTCTAATTTTGCTTTTTTAATTGAAATTACCAGTAGGGTAAGCATTTTTTTGTTTGAGGTACGTGGGTCTTACCTGGTTGACTGGTTGACCGATCTGTAATGTCTGAACTTGAAGTCCATGAATGAATGGCTGCACACTTGTTTCACGTTTTTTATCTTTTGAAAAGTTGGGTTGATGGAATTTCGAAATATTGAAATATGATTTTTCATTCCTCAGAACATTTTTGAATTTGTCTCATCTCATCATCTCAGCCATTGATATGATCCTTTTTTCTGAAACTTTTTTTCTATTGTGCTGAAATTTCTGCCACAAGAATGGAGTGGCCTATAATAGGGAAAAATTTAGTTAATTTTTCAAATATACCAAAATCTGTTAAAGACAAGAGATATTTTGCAAGTATGTGATTTTTTGTTTTAACCCCCACAATATTATCATCTGAGTATATTTTTTACAAATTTTGGACGATCATCCCGTTTATTTTTCGGATTTGGACTTGCATCCGTTTCGCAGAAACCGATTCTATTTAGGATTTAACACCTGGGATTGTAACACAAGGATAGTATATATTATCTAGGATAATCTCCAATTATAATTGTTTACCTATTAGATGGTAATCATATTAAAAATTTAAAAAAATGGGAGAAATTAAGAAAATGAAATTCATTCATTAAATGTTCTTACGAATTCAATAAATCAAATAAGGAAAAAAAGAATATTGTGAAAAATTTCCTCCTAAAAATCGAAAAATGTAGAAACATGACGCAGCTTTTAAATACGAGACAAAATGCATACCGTATAAAATGTGTCGGTAAACAGGATGTGATGCTTGAGAACGGGACAATCCGTTTCGAGCGATACGCGTCGGTCATTTATAACTTGTGAGAACTTATACGCGATCCAGTTAAAAATACCTATATATATGGATGCATAAATATCACAAAGTTACTATCGCACCCCCCCCCCCTACTCCTTTTTTTTTTATACATATTATAATTTTACTAAAAATAAAAATTCTAAAATAATAATAATAATAAGTATGACATAATAAGTTTGGGGAGAAAAAAACCATAAAAAATAAATTCCCGACATGGCTCGGGAAAATTCTCGATAAACGAACGCGTCGTAGATCGAATTGTATTTTTTTTTGTTCCGTTATATATTATCACAACTATATTTGATTATAGTGATTGAAAGTACCGTGTAAGTAATGCGTGTAGGTTTGAAAAATAGTTTATACATTTAGTCGATGGGAAAACGCGCGTGTATTCTACACCTTTGCAGGATAATGGGATGCTTTTATTTAACGTGTTTTAATCACCTTTGCCGATGGATAGATACCGAAATTCCTCGTACGTGACCGAAAACGCACTCGGTTTCATATGGATTATACTGTGGTTTCCTCGAAGGAAATTGAGTGCAATTTAATCGAGACGTAGTAGGGCTGCAGGTAGCCCCGATAAGAGACACGACAAACACGCCAGAAATGCGCCGAGTTCGTTGATGTGTAATTATTAAGAGGACGCACTATCCCGGAAAGTAGTCCGTAAAAACATAGTCTCGTACGTACTTCAAGTATTATATCGGCTGGAATATTAATAATAATAATAATAATAATAATAATAATAATAATAATAATAATATTAATTTAGCAAATCAATAAATCGAGTTGTGATATACCTAACTAATGAGATTTACATTTAATTATAAACATATTATATGAGTAAAATCGACAGTTTTTTAAGTGCCATTTACGTGACGGAATTTATTCATATTAATTTCAAGTATTTTACATAGATTAATTGCTACAGATACAGAGTTTTTTTTTTTTTTTTTTTTTTTACCAAATGGTTTTGTAGAAGATATAGGATATAGGAACGCTAATATTAATATTTTATTTAAATCGTGTACTATAGTTGGGAGTGAAATGATTAATATTATTTCTCAAATTATAAAAGGGTAAAAGTACGGTTTTACAATATAAATTCTTAATACTAAGTACATTTGACGAGTAATAAACTACATATAATTTATTATTTGGAATTCTAGGTATCTTAAAAATAAATTTAATTACACTTATTAAAATACTTCTCAAAGAAATAACATGAGAATTATATACTTGTCTCTAAAAAACAATACCATAATCAACAACTGATGATTGAACTAAAGATAAATGAATAAATATATTATTTATTCTTCACTTCAACAAAAATATAAAATAATTTTCGTACAATATTTGTTCAATTATTATCAACATGGTAATTCCATTTTAATTTACTGTCTAAGGTGAGGCTTAGATACTTAATATAATTTGAGTTTTCCAAGATGACACAATTATTACAATTATTTTGACAATTAAATAAATGCACTTGTATTTCCAAATCAGAGATGATATTAAAGTAAATATATTTTGATTTAATTTAATTTAATTCTAATAAGTTATTGTCAAACCAATCTTTAATTTCTTTTACAACATTATTAGCGTTTGTATACAATGTAATAAAAAAAAATTAATAATATTAAATTAATTAAACATTTAGTTACTGCATATTAATTAATCATTTATTATATTAAACTCATTTTGATTTATAAGAACGTTACGTTAATGCTACGATAACTAATAACTAACACGACTGTGCGTCTGCCAGAGTGTGTTTGTTATCAATATAAAATGATAACATATTGTCGTCACATTATAACATCTTCCTTATTTATATAAATTAAACAATTGATAAATCAAATAAAAAATAATACAAATAATAATTAAAAAATACACACACAACGACAATAGTGTTAAAATTTTTTTTAAATCTTAAATTTAAATATGATTTACAATTTAACACATAATTTTTTTTCTATTTTAACATGTTTTATAATTAATGACATTTTTTTTATTTAATTTTTTTATATATATTTTATATATTTTACCTATATGAATACCCAAATCTGTTTGGTTTATTTATCCTCCTTCCCAAACTTGTTGTTATTAGGTACACTGTGATATTAACATTATTACTCTTATCACAAATCTTTTCTCTAGTATTAACATAAACTTCCTCATCAATCTTGCACCCAAACTATTTCATGTTCTACAAAATTTGTTCCTACCTTGGTGGTATTTTTATCAAAATATTGTTTTTGATTTTTTAAATTTTTTCTCATTATATATTTTATTGTTTGTATATTATTTTTTTCTATCAGTAGCTCTTTTATAGGTAATTTAGTTCATATTTTTCTATTTTGTAATAAATTTGCAGGTGATAATCCTATCTATACTAATGGAATATTTCTATAATTAATTAAATAATCCATTTTTTGTTCGAATGTTTTATAATTATCAGATAAATTTACTTCTAGACACAGACCATATGGTCTATTAAATTAAATTGCCATTTTTAATCTTCTTTTATCTCATCAATCCTGAGTAGTTCGCTCCTGACTGCGCCATGTTATAAATATTAAATAAATATAATAATATTATATTTATTTAATAGTAATAAACACTTATTACTGTGTTTTTAACATTAATAATTTTAATATTTTTCTTTTATCAAAATAAATACACTATCACTTTTATTACATTTTCCTAAAGAATCGATTGTTTTCTAATTATTTAAAACAAAATTAAAATCATAAATAAGCTTAGCACTTCACTTAGTACAATAATATCATAATTACAGCATTTAAACACAGTTTCTAATATTTAATGAGAAAACCGATATTGAATTTGATTACGTATCAGTTTGTATACAATTAAAATTATCGAATAAAATTATCTTAACGTTATTTACCAAGTTAATTTTTTTCTAAAATATCTAAATTCATTATTAGTTAAATAAATATTTAACAATTTTAATTCCTAATTAATGAGATTTACAACTTCACACAATATAATTTTTCTCTCCTTTTATATGGTGTCCATATTAAGAGGATGCTACACATTGAAAATAAGAAGTTATATAGGTACTAGTTTTACGAGAATATAAAACACCGGATAGCTAGAATCAAAATTAAATAACTATATTTTTATACCACATGAAGGAGCGAACTAAACGGAGTTTTTATATTTATTTTTATAAAGTCATTTTATATTAAGAAATTAACTGTCAAACTTGTATGATTTTATGTTTTTTAGTCATTCATAATAATACATAATAATAGTATTCATAATACTAAATTGACACAAGTTATGTAAAAAAAAACACTACGTTATATATATTAAGTCTTCTTCTATGTAGTTACAAATTTTGGTGTTTTTATTTTGATTATAGTTCCGGTGTTTTATGTTTGCGTAATATATGTTTTTTTAGATGTTAAAAATTGCTGTGCAATTACACAACAATTAAAAAAGTACTGTCATAGAGCTGTTTTTAAATTACTTATACTGAAATATTTTTAAATGGTTGGATTTTCATTTTTCTTTTAAATTTTTCTTTAACTCCTTAAAAAGCGGATGTGTGGCATTCACAATCATTCTGAAAGTTATAAAACTTGAAGTGTATATGACATGAATATAACATGTTTTTTTAAAACAAATAGCGAGATTGCAAAACAATAAAAAGTGGTACTAACAAGGGAATATTTTTAAACTACTTTTAAAATATATTAAAATATTTTTAAATAGTTGGGTTTTAATTTTTCTCGAACTTTCACAAAAATTGCCTATATAAAACACCTTGAAAAACGGGTGTGTAGCGTTCTTTTAAGTACTAACAGGGTAATATACGTTTAACTATAAAACTTTCATTCTGTTTCAATCAGTTGTTTTTGTTTCATGTTAAATTAATATCTTGAAATAAACATATCTTATTTTATATTTAATTGTTGTTGGTAGTGATCTCCCAATAGATTTTGTTACGAAAGAAGATATTTGGTATAATGCTTTGATTACTAACTTATATGTCGTTGGTATAGGACACTTTCGTATCAAGTTTAAAAAAAAACCTCCGTCCCGTTGTTCTGACCAATCATATGGATCCGTATGGATCATCTTTTTGAACTGGCATTATCATTTCCATATTATCAGTCCTAGGACTGTTTATCTTCATTACGGTTAGTTATTATTACGCTCTAAATCATTGTTATAAACATAATTTGATAAATTAAATAAAATATTTGTTTACAAACGGTTCGATGGTTATAAACCTACATAATAGATCGGTGTATTATGCAAGTTTTACTGAAATATAACGATTAAATAATGATATTATTTATTATAAAATAGATAACCTACAATCTAATAAATATTGGTTTATACATTGTGAATGTGAAAATTTGGCTCGGGCGGTGAGGTACGGTTTTATGAGTGGTCCAAACGTACGTCACCTAATTCAGAATTCAGTCCTATATAACTCGGTTACATGTTCAAACAATTTTCAAACCCTTCAACTTGAACATTAAAATGATTCGAAGACAATTGAATAGTTAATTACAGTTTTAGATTATGTTTTGGTTTTAAGATTTTTTTTATATCTGTATACATATTTCAGATGGAGGTTGAGCAGGAGTTTTGGAGTAAAGAGCTTTTTCGATAGTAAATTGACTGTAATTAGAATTTTGAATAAGTCATTTTTTGAATTTCCTAGTAATTTTTTATAAACGTAAAGAAACAAGTTAGGAAAGATCACTCTGAATAAATTCACGGTTTCTAAACAAATTTTAAACAGTAATCTAAAATTATTATAAAACAATATCTGCAATATCTTCCTAGTAAACGAATCAATATTCTTCGTAACTATGTATTAAAAATATTATATTTTATATATTATATCATATAAATTATATGATATTAAATAAATATTCATAGAAATATTATTCATTTTATTTTATAATATTTTTAGATTATTGTTTAAAATATGTTTAGGAACCGGCAATTTTAACACGCTTGCACAGTGGGTTTTCCGAACTTATTATCATTTATAAATATTTTGTTGATAGTATATACCTAAGGGCAATAAAAAAACGGGAAATCTAGAATGCTCGAAAAGTTGGTTTTTTCTAATGTCCGTCCGTCTGACTTTACTTAATTTGAATTCGCAATTCGAATTCATCTTAATTTATTACTATGGTTATCAATATCAATATTGAAATTTTTTATTCGTTTTGTTAGTTTTAGGTGTCTTTAATAGGTACCTAGATAATTATAGTGGTTAAGCAAATTATTTGGGGAATTATAGATTATTTTTCTTCTCCTTCGACCTGGGTCCCAAATATTTGGGATCAGTCACCCTAGCTCATAGTTTCCACAAAACTCTGTGTCCTCCCTACTTACATCCACCCGCCACATATCATTATCTATTACATCCACACCACCTCTATTTTTAATTTTCCGTTTTCTCACTTTCCTTTAACATATATTCCCTCTACTACTCTTACCGCTTGTAAGTGCACGTCTATATTTATTCATTAATATTTTACTTACCAAACATCGTTCAGAATTGTTTTTCGAATGTGAAGATTTATCATTGTTTTTAAATTTTAAGTAATAATTACACAAAAATCGAAAGACGAATGACCATCATCCACCATCTGTATGTGGATGACCGTATTAATTATCTTTTAATACCATCATTACATTAAAGAAAATGTTAAATGTGTTAAATAAGCCGCTATACTATATAATGTTTTATTTGGTTAATATGATTGTTTTATAGATATGAGTATAAATATCCCAAAGTTTATATTTATGTACGGTCGGTTAATTTATCAGACCAATGAAATTCAATGGTCACCAAGATCTTCAGATATGTCTATTCCAGACTTTTTTTTTAAACGAGGATGATTAAAAAGTAGTATTCATGAAAGCAAACTTCGCATAAATTATAATATACAATGCTTATAAAGATCTTATATTAAGGAACACAATTGGTAAATTCTAAAACAAAATTCTGGAAATTGTTATGATGGACTTATATGTCATACTTTTAATATAAGTGTTCATTATTGAGAAAGGTGGAGACAGAGTTAGTAATATCGTAAAAATTATTTTATGATGGTAATAAATATTATAGTATTAATATGATTAATTTTCTAAATCTATAGTTAAGGTAACCATTATTTTATTTAAACTTGATTGCGCAAAAGTTTTAGCGTATTATTCGTTTTAAATATATATTTATTTAGATGTAAACTTCTTTGTTCATAATATTGTGTAAACGATAAAATTATAGTTTTATTTTAATTAAAAATTCAACATAGCTTCTATTGCTCTTTTCCTGGTCTAGTCAGAATTAATAATTTTACATCAGTATTTTTCATTTTAATGGAGTATTTACACATTTTACTTAATGTGTATTCAACACAAAGAAAATGTTTGATCCTTATATTTGTAAAGAACTATAACAATATATATGAACTCTTTGCTATATGAATTTATTATTAATAATGTATTCGTTTTCATGTTAATTGGAATATATCGGAAAATCCTACTATTTTATATTATACAATCATTGAAAAATGGCATAGTAGGCAAATATGTAGATAAAAGGTCAAACATTCAATTTTAAATATTGTTTAAATTTATGAACACGTTCTGAATAATTAAAATTAAAAATTAAGCCCGGGTTTAATATCCAATTTTTGGCTGTATATATATAAAGATCATTGTTAAAATATAAAGAAATTTAACTCTTATATATCAATGAAAAATATTAAGAATTTTAATCCCTATAAATGTTCAAGTAATATTTGTATATTACCAGGTACATTTGAAATATTAATAACACAAATATGAAAACAGGATGCATTTTAAAAAATCGTCAGATTTCTATCTCCTACCATTATAATTAAAATGGTATGATTATTAGGTATACATTTAAAATTAATGATAATGTATTACTAAATATACCGAAAAACTGTTCTGAAAGAAGTTCAGTTTATAATAGTGTTTAGGTTATTTGTTACCGAAAATTTTTAAATTATATAAAAGTTTTAAGATGTTTTAATGAAAAATAATATAACTTAAGAAAATGAGAATTCGTAATACCATTAGAGAGTATACGTATAATGTAAGTTTAGAAACTCGGGGTAAAATTATAAATGATTGATTTTGATTTAATAGAATAATGACGTCACGAAAGGACGAAAACTAAAGAAAAACGAGACTATTTTGTCATTAAGCACATCCTTTGCTTCTAAATAATTTTAAATCAGGTTTATATAAGAAATTTAAAGGACAATATCTCGACCACAATATGCGGGTTGGCAGATAAGTTATGATTTTTAAAAGTATTCAAGTAATCAAAGGCGAACTTATAGGGCATTTCTTTTGTGTGTGCCCTTTGTATGATAAATGAGTTTGTTCTTTGACATTTTAACAGACTATTTTTATTTTTTCCATCCAACATGTAGTTATGAACAAAGTTTTGAGAATAATTTCCGTGCACTTGATTTAATCAAAAAGAGAGGCAAATAATAATTCTTTGGGCGATTATGTAAAATCTTTCAAAGGCTAAAATTAACTTATTATTATTTTTAGTATTTGAAAGAAGTTTTTTAGGCTTCTACTAAACAATGCACGTTAATTTAACGAAAAGCCCATTGAAAAACGAACGAAAAGGTTCTCATTATAGTAGTTAGATAATACGATAACAATAAATATGTTTGTTTAACTATTTGTGTTTAATCAATTTTAATAATTTCTATTAGTTCATCAATATTTAAACAAATATTATTTATTTATAATACTAAGATATAACATACTAAT
Source organism: Pemphigus obesinymphae (assembly GCA_025469235.1). Lineage (NCBI taxonomy): Eukaryota > Metazoa > Arthropoda > Insecta > Hemiptera > Aphididae > Pemphigus > Pemphigus obesinymphae. The sequence continues at coordinate 18,654 of JAIPRL010004298.1, forward strand.
CCTAATGTTGTATTATGGTTTTGTATTATTCAATATATGGATGTAAATTATTTTATTATGTAATTTTCATTTAGTTAATACAATATTATACTTTAGCTACAATTTTATTCTATATTTGTAATATTAATATTTTTAAAAATTATTATCATTTCAATCAAAGGCTGGAAATCCACCGAAAATACCTAAAAGTAAGCGTTGTCAAAAACATGTTAGGAATGTCGTCCAATTTAAGTCTTCAAAGCTATAATATTATATATGCTTATTGTGCTAATATCGTGTAGACTCTTGTATATTGCAAATAAAGAGGAAAACAATATTTCACACAAAAAATAATGTAATAGTTTGTTATTTTCTTTTTGGAAAAAAAAAAGAAAAGTTGAATAATATATTATATTAATATTAAAATATATAATTTATATATAATATTTTAGTAAGTACCATAATATAAATTATTGAAATAAAAATAAATATAAAATCTAACAACTCCTATGAGTCATAGTGATTTTCATACGGTATTGAATTAAGTACCTAATATTTAATAAAATATAATTCAACTTAAGTATGAAAAACTGAAATTTTAATAAAAAAAACAAAACAATGTGGGTTATGCCAAAAATAAATCAAATTAGCCTAATGATTAATTAGCCTAAGTACTTAATGACAATATAAATTTATTTCGATATGTTAAATTTTTGTAATATTTATCTACAAAATTTAATATCAGGTATACCATTGAATATAAGAGTTTTCTTTCAATAAAAGTATATTGTGTTGTATTGATAATAATATCAATTTTTTTCTTAAACGCGATTTTTATCGTGTTCTAAATACTTTGCACACCTGTTTATTTTTCTGATCATTAACCATACAGCGATTTCTTATTTTTTAATCGTAAGTCTGATAAAAATGATTGATAAATAGTATTTCTGTCTAAGTGTGGCAAGTTAAAATTATTATCACATGTACATATAATAAATTAATTTCAGTTTTTAATAATTGCCATTTATTGTTATTTTAATGTTTTGAACTAAATTGCACAATGTAATAATTATATTTTGTAAACTATCTATTTAACAATTTAAAAATTGTATAAATATAATATATATATATATATGTATAATATAAATACATATATTTCAATTTTATTGTAGGCATATATTATATTTAAAGTATAAATTTAAATTGTTTTTGAATTTTTTACTCAAACTGGAAAAAAATTATTTTCATCGAGAAATTTAAATATATTATATTTATACACGTAGTACATGTATATTTAATATTGGAAGAATATATCGAACGGAATTCAAGGAATATTTTAATAACTGTTCTATTTACTAAATTCGTATTCAATAAATGTTTAATCCAAGCAATATTAAAACTTTTTTGAACAAATACAAATAGGTAGTTTTAAATCCAAACTATTTAAGTACGGATAATACGAGTTAGATTTTGTGGTTAAAATTACCCCAGATCTGGTTTGTCTGGTAAATATAGTTTTACAACTATTACGTTTCAACGGAACATAATAATGGACATATAATATATAAATATTGATTATTTCTCCATTTATATATATATTTTTTTTTTAATGTTATTTTTATGTTATTTTATGTTATGTTACAATTTTGTTTTAGTTCAAATTAGTATGAAATTTAAAATGTCCACCCTCAAAATGCGTGAGAAAAAAATCAATAAATATAGTAATGTAGTTGAAAAGAAAAATTACTTTGCTTATTCTATACGCCTAGTATAGATTATAATGTATATATGTAAATATGTTGTAATCGCAAATTATTCACTGGCGTGTTTACAGGATGGGCTGAGTATGCCCGGACTTACCCAATTTTTATTTTATATTTTTTTCATTACATATGTACAATTATTTTAAAAATTGTAAAAATTGTAGATTTTAACCACTGAAACACGCTTTTCGACCACAGTCGAATTAAATCCATTAAGTCTACTTTTTGTTATTATGTTCAAAATTGTATTCGTTTAGTTGAACTTTTTCCTATTGTTCTTTATGTACTGGTTTGATATTAAAATGATTTTTAGTTTTTACTATTTGATATTTTAAATTGATTTACCAAGTAGTTTAATACAGTTAAATTTAAAATTTGATCATGAAATGGTTTTGAATACCCAAGCCAAACAAATCGTGTATGAAAAAATAAAAATAGACGAATAGCATTTACTCTGTAAATTAAATATTATGTTATTATTTTATAGATTTCTTAAATTATTTAATATGGTTTAATCTGGATGACATGTAGTTATGAATTGCATAAAGGCCGTTTTTTTTTAAAGTCAAATTAAATTGTAAATAGTATTTCAAAAAGTTAGAAGTGGTTTAAAGCCAGTAACCGATTATGAAAAGTTAAAAATGGTTTTAAACTAGCGATTATCCTCAAAATTGGGAAGCGATATTTAACGGGTTATTGGTAACCTTTTATTTTTTCAATGAACCGCTTATCAATATACATGTAATTAAAAAAAAAAAAACACTTAATAACAGTTACCGGTTCTCAATACTTATATATATTTTTTAAACGGTTTTAAGCCCTGTCGTTAATAATAAAAAATAGTCTGTATTACAGAAACTATAGTGAACAATATATAAAAATGTGCTCTTCGTATCTTAAGTTAAATCTTCCCATTGTAGTAGGTATTATACAGAACACCACGGCCCTACCGAAATATTTTGAGCTGGACATGCCACTGAAATTATTTAAGTATAAATAAATTATGTAAACTAATTTATATAAATGTTCTAAACTTTATATCTATAATATAAAAAAAAATGCATTTTGTTTTCGAAATTTGTAAAATCATTTCAAGGTAAAAGGACTGAGGCAAAAATTTGAAATAATTGACCAACACCAGAACTGGAATACTCATATATATAGGTTAATTTAATTATTAAAATGAGAAAACATAATCATTTTTATATAAATACCAGAAAAATATTTGATAAACAAATATTACGTATGGTATACTTTGCCATGACTCAGTCAATCTTACAATATGGCATTACGGTTTAGGAATAGTTGCAAATAATAAACTAATAACAGCACAAAAAAAAATCACTATCAAAGAATCTATAAATAAACTTAAAACCTTTACATCAGAGAATTTATTTAAAGGTTTTAGGGTTTAGAGTAATATACAACAGTCATTTCACAGAAATTCACTATATTATACTTATAAGCTCAATTTAATTTATTTCAAACCAAGAAATTACATTATATTCTAGAAAATTAATTTAATCATCCCTACAATTCAAACACAAAAATCAAGTAGATATTTTGCTAATGATGGATAAGAAATTTTAAAAAACGTACCAACTAACATTATAAATTTTAAATCTTATAAAAATTACAAAAAACTAATTAAGATATGGTTAAGTAATTTCTTTAACAAAATTTTAGTATTTTTCTTTCTCGTTTATTTATCTCAATACTTTTAATTTTTCTTTTTCCTTCTCTTCACATTTTTTTAATATATATAAATTAGATTATATTAGATTAAACCTCTAAGAAAATTATGACTTATACTTTTTTATTTTAACTAAAGAATTAAATGATTATATTCTTCAATAACGTTGATACGTGGTTCTTACCTCTGTGGTGAATTTTGCTAATTTATTATTATGACTATTAATATGTATTTTTAAATTGTATATATAATTTTCTGACCAATAAAATTATATTATTTTATCTTATCTTATCCTAACATTTTCGGAAAAATTTTATTGGTATCTATAATTGATGCCAATAAAATTGAAATTTTGATGTAGGTACATTTTGATTTAAAAATGTATAATTTAAATTTTCGAGGGAATAAAAACTGAATGCTTTTTATCTTACTATTGGTATGAATATTTCTAAAAATATTACAATATATAATAGTTTTTCATAATATTTATGAATATAAATTAATAAAGAATGTAATAATAATTATATAGTTTTAGTTATAGACTAGTTTTAGCTGCAATAACATTCTTAAATATAGTGACTTGTGTCCATTATTCTCTCGACTTATGCCTAAATGCACAATTTGTGTCACCAATTTATCTGAAAATTTCCTATTCAATTCATGTATATTCATATATCAATTCACCTATATAACATAAAAATGACCGATATTGGACTTAAACCCTTTGTCACGAACGCTGCCCAAATATGTAAATTGATTAATTTGATCCGTCTGAGAAAATTAATAGTCGGATAAAAATAATAATTTGACTAGAGCTTTTCAGAAAAACCCGTTAAGAACTTAAAAATCTACGAACACACTGGTTTAATGGATTTAGGATTAACGTTATTCGTAGTTTTTCAAAAAAAAAATTTTCACTCTTCACTTCTGACAATATTACCTGACCGACTATTTAAATAAAAAAAAAAGTACCAGAAATTAATGAAATGTATTCATACAAAAACGACGCACAAATGATGTCTTTGCCCTCCCGTTTTGAATTGGTTTTCTTCACCAGTACACTACGGGTTTTTGGCCCTCCCCCCCCCCTTGGCCGGTGGTGCGGTGACAATGTTTATCGTATAAATTATTCATGGAAAACGCCGACCAAATGTCCGGCGTCGTCAGTAATTCCGTTAATTTGTTTGCACTGCCCCGGTGATAATAATTATTTGATCGGAACGTCAAATATTCCGGGCTTACTTTATATGGGTACACTTTCGACGGATAAACTTCTAAATTATTCAAAGTGTGTGGTGTTGGTTTTAAAAATTTACTCAATGTACGGTTGTGCGACTTCCGAAGACAAGTTGATGGGTTCAGGTCCGTCGGTTTTCACGACAAACACTTGGCCATCGCCATAAGTATAGACCTTTGCACATATATACTCGATAAAATACCCGGTTTGTACACAAATTGAAAAATAAGGGTAAAAACCATCGAATTATACAAATTGAATCGATTGGGATTGAGAATAAAACTATTTCTTTTTTTGGTCAAAATACTCAAGTGTAACATGTTTGAACAGCGTGTTGGTATTAGATATATATACCTATATAAATTGATTTTTTAAAAACCATTTTTTTTTCGAGTTTTACAAATTTTATAACATCAATTAAATTTGTGATATTGAAATAAGGATAACACAGATAATTTTGTCAACTGAATGGTTTACAAATCTGTTTGCCTAACTATTTTGTTTGCTGAACTAAGATTTTCATTTTTCTTACAATCTCTTAAACATTGCTAGAGTGCTAATTTTGCTCGGTTGTGTTATTTGTCTAGTGTAATACTCAAAAACCGCTATTATGAAAATTCACGAACATAATATTATTAGAAATCATTAAACACTTCGTAATAATACATTAATAAAAAGTAGTACGGGTACGGGGCTATTTTTAGATTTAATTTAAAATGTACTTAAATTTTAATTACTAGCTTTTTATTTTTAGTAAAATTTCATGAAAATTGACTACCTATACAGAAACCCTTAAAAATCGAAAGTATAACGTTCTCTTAAAAAGCTAAAATTTTATTTTCCCTATAGTATTTACGAAGGTAATGTAGGAAATGTAGGCCAGAACCACATATAGCAGTTAAAATTAAATAAATTTAAAAAATATATTTTCAAACATTTATCTTGCTCCCGTATTGTTTAGGTAAGTGAGAATAATGATTTTTGTGACGCTATAAATTTATTAAAAATACTAATAAGATCTCCATTTACTGCACAATTGGTAGATATAATGTTTATAATGACATTTATTAATAAGATTAGTGACATAATATATTCTACATAATTGTTTTTCTATCTTTAAATTTAAAATTTATTAACAGGACTTATATTCAGACTTATCTCTGCAAATTGCAAGAAGAAAGGCGATCGAATTACCAAAATAATTTTTCAAATTCATTAAATTAAATTTAAAAATGTTAATATTTACTGTGGGGGAGGGAGTTGGCATGGATAATCTTGCTAGCCCCACCCCATTTAATTTTGAAGATGAAGGAGTGGCGCGCGAATTTTGAAATTAAGCTTGCAAATACATACGGATTGCGTGTTAAATAATTACAAATTTTAAAATTTTTAATAGAGGGGAGGGAAGTCAAACGTATGTTGATAACGTTATACGTACCCAATACAGTATTTACTCATAAAATATTTACCTATTATATTATATTATATTATTATTATATTTATTTATATTCTGTGTAATTCGTTGTAATTATTATAAATTATGATTTTTTATGAGTTGCAGACGCTACACACCTGTTTTTAAGGGGTTTTATATAGGCAATGTTTAAAAAAATTTAAGAAAAATAAAAATCTAAATATTTTAAAATATTTTAATGTTTTAAAAATAATTAAAAACATTCCAGTGTAAGTATTACTTTTTATTGTTGTGTAATAACGATATTTGTTAACTAAACCGTTTAATAAAAAGTAGTTGCAGCTAAGCAAACAGATTTGTTAACCATTCAGTTGACAAAATTATCTGTATTATCTTTATTTCAATATTACAAATATAACTGATGTTATAAAATTTCTACAACTAAAAAAAAAAAAATGGTTTTTAAAAAAAAATCATTTTTTATATATATACAAAGATAATTTTGTATTCTATATTGTATATAAAATGTCGATTCTCTAATTTTGTAATATAATGTTATGAATTATGTTATGGTTTATATAAAAATAGTGTGGTGTCTATAAAACGTACCTACCTACCCTAATATAAAAACCCAATTTTCTAGGTCTAAAGTAGGTTACAAAGTTTTTTTTTTGTGGTTACGAATTGTTACATAATAATTAACATAATACCAAACCATTTTCAGATCAAATTGTTAATTTTTTAAGGGTGGGGGCACTAAGGTAACATTACCCGGGCACCCCTAGTTAAGAAAACCAATTTTTTCGGGTATGGAGTTGATCACAAATTTTTTTTTTGTGGTTACAAATTGTTACATAATAATTAACATAATACCAAACTATTTTCAGATCAAAATGTTAATTTAGTATGGGTGGGGTGCCAGGGTAACGTTACCCTCATACTTTAATAAATGTCACGCCATGACCTTTTCCAGGAAACAGTCTCATATCCTCTTCCCCTACTCTTTTTGGCAGTTCTGCTCTACAGCGAGTAAATATAGTCAAACACCTAAGATTTTACTATTTGTCATCTTTTTATTTTAAACATCACATCGATGTCACTATTGACTTAAAGATCTTAGGTTCCATAAAGCGTAATACTACTGTCTTAATCTCCACCACACGTCTCCGTTTTCTCTATTTTTGTTTAGTACGGTCTATTTTTGAGTATGGAATTGTAGTCTGACATCTTTATCTATCCAGATACGAATAGAACGGGTTCAAAACGGCTTTCTTTCTTTTGCAGCTTATCTTCTAAAAACCGACCATCCTCATGGTTATACTCCTATTAGCACATATCTTAAAATCCCATCTCTTGCTTCCCGTCGTATTATTGCAGATCTTGCTTTCATCTCTTTTCCCTTTTCAATGGTAACCTCGATGCTCCTGTTATTCTATGCACTAACTCCCTTCGTATTCCTACACACCACTAGAAATCATTCGCTTTTTTCTATACCAACTCCACAGAATGCTACGTCATCTTAATATAACTTAGTCCCTACCTCATTTAACCTACATATAATTTTATAATAATAAATTATATTGTAATTTAATTACTTACGTTTATATAAATGGTCGAAAGGCGTAAAGTCAAATATAAAAAAAGCATATAGTCAAATAAAATAAAATAAAATAGTTGAAAAAATATTAAAAGTTGCGTGTTATCTTTTTGGATATAAAAATTATCTATTGATGGTCAAATAGAACGTTCTTATTCCAACGACTGACATAAATAAAGAATTTTAAAAATTAAAATAGACGGAGAAGGAATTTTATTGTAAGTGTCATAGATTCGCGGTGATCCATTATCGTAGTACTTTCTGAAAAATTAACTTTTTAATGGCAGATAAATGTAATAAATGGCCGGTCTCCGTCGTTCGTTTTTAAGCATCTATTATAAATTAATGAGTCGTAAGGAAAAAAACTGGATACTACCATTAATTGAAATAATGAAAAAATCATAACTATTTGACTTATTTGGAGAAAATATAGGGGATTTATAATTTAAAACTGTTCAAATATTTAGTATTCGGTATATTTTAAATTCTTCACCAGGAATAAAAACACTATAAATAATTTAAGGAACGTTTAATACTGTGACGAATTATATCTGGTACACGATAAAATTTTATCGTCTAAAATGCAATTGTTTATTTAATAATAATTGTAGGTAGGTGTAAATGACGACGATTTCATCAATTAGTCTCAATCTATATATTAATTTACCAATAATATATTAATTTTTCTATTTTCTATTTTTATGTTTCTATTCATTTATACATGTTATGCTTTATATATATATATATATATATATATATATGCAGTATTTGAAACGTTCACTTTTAATTTTTAAAATTTTTAATTTGATTCATTCACGTTCAATACGTAAAAAATGAACTCGTTCACATTCACATTCAAATGTATTTAAAAAGAACATGTTCACATTTACGTTTTTCAAAAAAGAACGCATTCAGATGATTTTTCATTTTAATTAATTAATTATTAACAAAATATAAATTTTTCTTATATATTTACCAAAACATTACCGAAAGAACAATTTTATAGAGCACCCAAAAAAATCGGTCTTTGAGTACTGCATTTAAATCTATACCGAAATTCATATCAAAATTTTATTACATTTAGATTTAATTTGAACCATCTGAAAATCTTTAAAATTCCTTAAAAATATGAATGCCATTCACGTTTCATATATTTTTGGTTTCTATACATATGTTAGACATCTCTTCGCTGTGTCCGTCTGTCTATAGTTATCAGTACATAATTATGAGTTTATTGATTTGGTTACCAGTGAGAGGATAGATATTATTCGTTTTATAATATTTTAAGAATATTATTTAAAATACGATTAGGAATACAGGGCTTTCTTAACTTATTATTTTTCTTAAAGAAATATTACAAATCAAATATTAATACGAAAAGTCAAATATAAGACGTTATAAAAATTATTTACGTAAATAATAAGAACAAACGAAATTAGAAGAAAAATAACAATGGGAGATCGAGAGTTATGTAAAGGTTTAGGATCAAGATTTTCAACGTTTGAAAAATAATTCATAATAATCATTTACTTGATTAATCACGATTATTATAACAATCGGTTGTTATTCAATTATTATTCGAGTTTTAAAATAATCGGTCATTAATCGATTATTATTCGATTATTAAAATAATAATTGTCCACCTACTCAGATATATTAAATAATCCATTATAATCGATTGTTGGTAAAAATTATTCTAGACGACCAATACTGTAAAAAGGTAATGAAAAATAAAACATTGTTCTATTAAGTGACAAAAATTAAAGAAGGACAAAGAATGAGAAGAACGCCATAATCAATTGTTTGACAAGCTCGGATTAAGATATTTCGTGGTTCAGGGGCACTAATTTTAAACTTGGAATTTTATCATTTTATTCTAGATATTTGAAATAAACTTATTTATTACTTTAAGTAGATATATTTATTTTGATTTTGAAATTTGTACGCACCTGGCTTATTCTGTAATCGTATTTTACCCGCGTTCAGCGCGTTAAAAAAAAATCAATAATGTGCCCTCAAAAACTTATAAGAACGTATTTATAAATGCTCTCTATCTGATATATAATATAATTGTGATAGCACAAAGTAGGTACAATATTATGAAGAACATACAAGTAAAAATATCCAATGTGCAAGACACCATTGAAAATCCGTTGTTTGATATTAGAGCTAGATCGCGTCCGTACACTTCAAAATTAAATATCCTCGATTCAACAGCTAGTGATAAGCGAAGCAAGACCAAAACCAATACCTTGGCAGTTCTTGTCTTGTCAACTCAGTATTGGTCGCGTTTACTCAATCTTGGTATTGGTGTTGGCCTTGTTGACTGATTAGAAGTCAGTCTTAGTCTTCATATTGGTCATGTTGAGTCAATCGTGGTTTTGTTTACTTAGTTTTGATAATATCGAACTTTCGTGATCATACGGGAAATAATCGGAAGTCCATTTATCCATATTTTGGATAATTTTCGTATCACGAAAACTGTAGATTGTGTGTAATATTGTGAATAGCACTGGAGTGTATAGCAATAAAAATATTTCAACACAAAAATTTCATAATATAAAACGTATTAATTTTCATTTTATTTCAATAGAAAACTGTAGGAGTCTTGCAGTTTGATATTAGTATATTGGTTTTGTATCAGTTTGGTTATCAGTCTTGATTCATAATAGTAAGATCTTGGTCTCGGTCGTTGCTAGTTTTAGTAAAGTCTTGGTCTTGTATTTACTGCAAGTAAATACCGAGACCAACACTGATTTTGCTCCTCAGTATATATTAAACACATTTTTTTTTTTTAAGTGAGTTTTCACTTGAGTATTTTTCCTGTAAATACACTCGAACGCGAATAAAATATTTTCTCAAGCCTTTGTTTGTGATTTATTTCGACACTGTACAATTTTGCGTGAATTTCAATAATTTGTATTCTGATTAATTGCATTATTACAATACTGCTATTGAATTTACATACAATATGTTTACACATTATGTGTGTGTGTATAGGTATACAATACCTATACAATTGCATCTGCACTGAGAGCAGTGAGCATTTTTAGAATTTCGCTTTTTCGTTTTTCCATATAAATCAGTAGTATATTTATCGCAAACGGTATAAACGATTAATATAAATCAACGAAAGCCGTTCTTCTTCGTTTTTTTTTTTTTTTTTTTTTTAGTCGGGCTGTTATGTTTGTCAAATTTAATATCCGTAAAATATATTTTGTTCGCCTATGACCCAAAGGAAACATCTACCCAACATGTACTATATAATAGAAACAATCTGACATCGTAAATTCCGAGCGTAACAATGTAAATGAATTCACAGTTCACGGTTTTGTCAAAAAACAATATTTAAATATTTATTTTCAAAAGTTTATTTATCATTGTTATTATAACGTACTTACGCCAAAAGACTTTCAAAAAATATAAACACAGTTAGTCTATTACCTGTAGCATATTTTTTTATGAAGGCGTTGGTCAAAATTCATTGTCAAACTAATATAATTTAACATTTTGATTGCATTTTAAAAACTTTTTATAATTTTTATTTATAAATAGGGAAGAGTATGGTAAAATGACGAGTCGAGTAAGATGGTGAATCGATTTTAATTGATTACTCGTTATAAAACGAAGCTGTTCTCTATCATAATATATATATATATATATATATATATAAAGAGATTATAAACATTATATTTTCGAAGTTTGAGGTGATGGAGAACAAAATGTGATTTTTATTATTATTTTTATAAAACAACCATTTTGATAATTGTCATCGAACATCTACCCTAAGGATTTTTGAATTATTGTAAATAAAATGTAATTATTTAATACTATTTATTAAATATGTATAATGTATATAGTTAATTTTTCATTTTTTATTTCTTTGTCACACTAATAAATTTATGTAATCTGTGCAAGTAATATTTTTGTACTTTAATAATAAATGTAAAATATTATCAGTGCGGGTAAGTTGACGATCCTAACTTTAATAGGCATTTAATGCAGTAGCACACACAAGGCATGTTGATTGGTTTAATATCTCCACATTGAAATTTTTTTCATGATATTATTTAATCAATTTAGTCTTTAATCGAGACAATTTACGGTTAGGTAAAACAAATTAACGTTATAAAGTACATTTTTTTTAAAATATTAAACAAACATTTTAAAACATTTTTAAACAAAATTAATAAAATTAATGTGCAAAAATAAAAATAAAAAGTAATTCAATTCATTATCTTGATCTGGAAAAAAACTTGTGTCACTGATTTAATGTACCTATTTGTGAATTATATTTACATAGCGTTCATTTACCCGGACAATATGTAAACTTATTCCAACTACTAGGAAAGATGGCGAAATTATTGTGTTTTTTTAATAAGATCAAAACACATAATTAAAATAAAAATTGAAAGGTTATTATTTTAGTAAAATATATATCCAAATATTAAACATAAATAATAAATCTTTCAGTAACGTTTAACCAACTTACCTTCTTTTTCCCTACCTAGTTAAAAAAGGTGATAGAGATAGTGTAAATGGATATAAGGTTTTAAATTTGTATATGTCTGTATGACCTTATACATTTTATTGTACTACTATATTTTTTTTTCAGCATGTTAAAGTTTTTAAACTTGAATTACAAAATGTGGACACTTGATTCAAAAACAATAAATGATTCAGCCTGTATGGATGTTGATGCAATGCAGGCCATGGAAAACAAAAAATGAATTACAGACAGAATATTATCATAGAATAAAAATAAACAATAACAACTGGTTTAGAACGAAAGTGTTCTATCATAGTATTTTGACATCATTCAATAATTATTGAATAATTCTAAAATTATAACTATAATTAACTATATGAACATTAAAAAACTAGTTAAAAATAATAATAATTTAATTGTAATTATTATTAACTTTGGAGTTGTTTAGCGTCTGTGGATTCAATTTTCTATAAAATACGTCTATAGTGATAGAAAATAAAGGGCAAAAGAGTAATTCATTTGAAGTATTCAATATCAGTAACATTATTTACTGAAGCTGGTTTTGTAATATTTTCTATAATCTATCACTTTCGATTAGCTCTGCAAACACACAATTAATTTATAGGTATTTAGTATTGTTAGTAAATAGTATATTGTGACCACGCGTATTTCAAAAGTCATTAGTCGGTTTTTTTTATAAATAAAACTTTTTTTTTTAGATCACTTTTGCGTGTAATATCGCTGTTAAGAATTATTTTCGAGGTAATTTTTTCATTTATAAATCCATTTTTTCATGGTTTTTCTTTAAAGATTTGAAATCCGGAATTTATGTATAGCGAGTGGTAATAACTTAGTAGTACACCCAAGTAGGCAGTCCTCTATATCTCCGAGGGTTTCTACCCTTAACCGAATGCACCTGTTTAACTGGAATCCGACTGAGCAACATTCAACTGATTACGCAGAGATACTCGTTAGTATTTACTATCCGTAATTAAAGCATTTCTAATTTCCTTGTTGTTCAATGTAGCTCGCATAACACGCGATGAATTACACTGTACAGAACACCTTGTTAATTGCCCATTATCTAGTTATTCATACACTGAATAGTACTGGATTTCCCGTGCAAAATATGTGTCAACTACATAATACAACGTGTTTCAAAATCATTACCATCACGTCAGCGTTTAATATGGGAAGGTTCTATCACGTGTTATTGAAATCGTTCAGGAGAGCGTTTTTTGTAGATTCATCTTTCGTGTAATTTTTATACTTGACGTTTTAAACAAAATTACACAACGAATTTTAAATAACGTACCGCTTGATCAAAAAAATTCCATTGTTAGTTACCATAAATAATCACTAATTACTTATTTACAATAAATAAACAAAAACAATTGTTATCACGATAAAATTACACAGATGGAACTTTTTCATACTATCGAAAATACAAATTATTAATGCCAGGCACCACTACTATGTAGTTGGTAACGTATGAACTACTTGGCACATTTTCGTCAAGTATAAATAATTTTGTCGAAATTCTGTCGAAAGTTATAAAATAAAATTGTTTAATACAAATTGAATTCGTCAATTTGTCTAAATATAGTGTTATGCAATTAATTCAATACTGTGTGTGCATTTTTAACTATTGGATATAAAAATACACGTTTATTTTTCAACGCAATCTGTGCTACGATCAAATGTGTGTTTACCCATTAGTTTAAAATTAAAAACTAGAATTTGAAAAACAAGAAAACAACCTTCATAGTCAGAGTCACTAGTCGTTAAAAAATTGATAAATTATTTTTTATCGTTTGTATTATTACATTCGAGTACTTAAATTATGCATATTTTATAGTTAATGTTTTTATGCATAATACATAAAATAATTGTCAGAATATTATACTTTCGTAATTACTACTTTATAGGTAATTACATAATAACTTCACTATAGAACGTTAACGATATAAACGTTAGAATTGAAATTAAAACGTCAATGTGTTTGCTACGAAACAAAGTTGTGTATAAAGTTATTTTTGAGTTATTTTTAATATTGAATTTCACGAAACAAAATGGAATGAATAAAAAAAAAAAAAAAAAAACAACAACAACGATCAGAAACAAATTTATTTAGAGTCGTAATAACCATTTATTGTAATATTGTCAGTTTTATTTTTTACGTAACGTTATTTAATTACATATTAAACAAAGGTATAATACTGGTTTTATACATAATGTTTCGTTTATTGTGTATTATCCATATTCAGGCCTTTATACTTGATAAACTTATATGTTATAATATTCATTATAATAAAGGACATTTTAATAACGGCCCCAATTGTTATTTGACAAACAAATACAAGATGTTTTCTAGTATTTTTATTTTTATGAATATTTTATATATAGCAACAATGATTCATTTAATCGAATTGTTTTTAAATTATAATATTACATGTAGGACATGTGTATTATAGATAGTCATTATTAAATACGATTTTTTTAGTTTCGAAATAAAGAAAGTTAGTGCAAAAGTATAATTTTGTGGACAGTGACGTATACAATTATTTTGAATTGTATTTCGTTCCTTCTTTTCTCAATCAGAGTGTTTAGTTCACATTGGTTCCTTATTTATATTATATATTTAAAAAAAACGTATTTATATACTTCTACGTAATATTATTCAGCGAACTCGAACCGAACCGAAAAAACACGATCTGGAATCTGAACATGTAAACATTCGAAGAACCAGGATTATACAGAAATATTTTTTGATAAAAACATGAAAACCCGAACCGAAATCGAACCGGTGAATTAAAACTGTTCTTCCTTTTAGGTTTCAATAAGATGTTTTATATAAATTATTAAAAAAAAAAACAATTTATATAATGATAATTCATATTCATTTTAATAGTAAAATGGTATTATTTAAAAAAAAAAAAAAACACTAGAATTTTAAATAATATAATATACGATATATTTCTGACATCTGCAGGCAACATAATTTAGTGTATATTTGAGGATCTATATTTACGTATACAATTATTGTTAACCTGAGTTTTATTCGTGATAGCATATTAGAAGTAATACAAAACGTTTGAAGTATAATCTGGTTTTACAGGTTGTGCTTTAAATATTTGTCTTAATAGATAGGTATAGGGTAATTTAAAAAAATCATTATGTTTAATATTTTGTTTTGTAAAAAGAAACTCTATGTACACTATTTATAATATAATACCATAGTATTTATAATAATAAATAATATTTATTTAGACGTTTAGAAGATCTATTACAAAGTTATCACATAATTCAAAATCATTGTATAAACTGTTAGAGATCTATAGATCGCAATATGAATTTATTTATTTGGTCCGACTGAAAAATAACATAGCTAAAAACGATAATTTTGACTTTTGAAAATAATTTTAAATATTTTCTAATTCAATCGAAGTGGTCTGACAATTAGTTTGAGGTTTCATTTATATACAACGGAAAAAGTCATTGTCTATCATTGTCAAGATCTATTAACATTATGGTCCAGATGCATAGAAATGTTACCGAACGAAATCGGACTCGAATTCACTATAACGATTGCCAACCATCGCTTAGACTTTGGACATTTCGTATTGAATCAACTATTTAGTAAACAAGTAGTATTGTGCATTATTTCTATATTTCTATAGATAATAATTATTTTTATAATTTTCTGAATATTAGTTTAAAGTTTTTTAACACTGTACCTTAATATATCTACGTTGAATCTGCCCATTTGTCCATATCACCGATACTTTGTTATTGGTGATATGTTGGTAAGTGGATTAAGATGATAATTCTGATACCCTGTATATTATTATATACCTACGTATTAGCAGAGATTCTTTCAACTCAAACATTCAATGTCCATCCAAAGAATTCAAAGATTCCAACCGCAACAATTTATATTTTTTTAGACTTTTAGTTTGCAATTTTCAGCTTTAAGTTCAGCAAGAATAGTACACAATTGTATTATATCATTCTTGAGCTCTTTAAATTGTGTAATTTGTGACTATGACTGTTGTTTTCAAAAGGAATGAGAAAATACCAAATGGGGAGACACGAGGTCGTAATTAGTTGAGGAACTCAGAGCGGGCGAGGAGGGATATAATAGGACGAAGTAGAGGTCAATATTTTGGAAACGTTACGAGTGGTATAGGTGCGTTATAAGATACTCGGATGAAATCTTCGGTAAATTAGTATTCGATTGTGAATAATATACTCCAGTAGATACTACAACACAATAATAAACCATTAAAAATTGATTTAAAGGTTTACTGTGATTTTTCAAAATAAGAAATTTCTTGTGTTTTATTGTTGTAATATTTTATGAAGACTTGATTTGACATTGCGATATCAAGTTTAGAAAGAAAGAATATTTTCTAGGTTTCTAAACACACGTTTGAACACATTCTGTTCCCGTTGTATCCGTCCGTAGTTAAAAGTACGAGGTTGTAGATATTTTTCTTACATATTAACGAGGTCGATTGTTGATTTGGTTTTTATATAGGGAGTAGATATTATTATTTTTGTTTTATAATTCTAGATTATTGTTTAAAATACTTTTAGAAACCGAGAATAGTCGAGCACGCTCGCGCTATTCTAACTTGTTTTTAATTTTAATAGTGTTGATGTTTTCCTATATAAATTATATTTCGGTTATATCGCGTTTACAACCGAGGTAGAGGAAAAGAGGATAAGGTGGCGAATTGATTTTAACTGATTATATGTTATCAAATAAATTAATTTTCTTATATAATATATACAAGGAGATTATAAGCATCTAATTTTCAAAGTTTGAGATTATAGAGATAAATATGTAATTTTCTGTTATAATTTTTCTTAAAACGACCGTTTTAAATATTTTCAACGACCGTTTGCCGTAAGAATTTTTAAATAATTATAATTATACATTAATTATTTAATAATCTTTATCGGATAACAAAATTTGCATGCATTATTTCTATGTGTCACTGATTAAATTAGTGTTATTGCGTGTTTAAGAATAATAATTATTATAAAGTATTATTATATGGGGTAAGTTGGCGATAATTATCGAAATATAAACTGTTTCTCTTAGCTACCTATATTTTCACGATAAAAAATATATTTATTATCAGATATAGTAAAAAAGTCAATATATTATTATTTTTTTTGCAATTAAAATGTTTTATTGTTCTGAAGTAAATACATTTATAATTTTAGTTTTTAAATAAAAAGTATATTTGTATTAATTTGTAAAAATCTTTTGATATCTATTTATTGTGATTTAATAAATGTCGATGTTCTTAATTTTAATGTGAATTTTATGCTATGGGATATACGTGGTATACCTTACAGATTTAATGCAAGTACCGATTTGTATATAATATTCACGTAACGCCACTTACCTCAGAAATGTATCTTAACTTACCCCACTTATTAGATAAGATGGCGAGACTATAAGGTTCAAAAAAAAAAATCAAAACATATAGGTACTTAAAATGAAAATTTAGACTTATTTTTTAAATATATTATTGGGTACATAATAAAATATACTTCCAAAAATCAAACATCGAACACAAATAATAAATCTTCTAGAAATGTTTCAAGCTTAAGGTCGCCAATTTACTACCCTCTTTTCCCCTATATGATGTAATGTAATCGGACGAAACGTCTAAAAACTTCACATATATCGTACACGGTTAGGCGATATATTATGCACGATGCCCGCCTATACTCGCAGTTTAGGCGCAACGCACACCGATGCAATCCAAAACCCTGTATTGGTGGTGTTTTCGTTGTGGGCCGTTCATGGTAAATTTTTTACAATATAAATATTAATATAATTTTATATATTACAATTATTATTCATTAATATAATTATGAGTATTTAAAATCTGCATAGTTTGATAACATGATGATTCATTATTCATGATTTATTATTATGTAATTATTGTTAAAGAGTTGCATTAATAGATATATCTTTATCATCATCAGAAGTTGACGTGCTGATTAATTAAAAATTTTATGTGATAACATAATAATATTATAAATAAATAATTTACGTTTTATTATAATATTTAACTTGAATGCCTATTTATGATGTTAACCATGTTATCTCTATTATCAAATGTTATGTTAACACTCTATTGTTTTTTTTTTTTTTTGCTACTTTTTCGACACTGCTGCACCACTGCCACTACACCACTGCCACTACACCACCACCACATCACTACTCTGGTGTGCGTTCGGCCTTAAGCGAACATGTATACACGGAACGATCTGTTGTCAAACTCGTCGTCAAACCAATCGGCCGATCAGTTGTCAAACCTAACGCAGTCTACACACCTGACGATTGGTTTGACGATATCTAACGTAACTTTTTAGTGAAGTTTGTTTATGTCAGTATATTGTATGTACATTTGCGAATTTCGTGATAGGAATTAGTAGGTACTGATAAACTATGATAACACTGCCATGTCGTTAGTTCAGTCTGTCGAACACAGTCCGTCGGTCAGACGGTCGTCCGGTTGGTGCGGCAAAATGTTGGACGCGACGATCAGACACGCAGACCGACAAACACGTCCATATACACGTGACGATTTGGTCTGTCGAACCCGTGTATGGGCCCGCTTTAAGGTCGGGACACACATAACCGGATCGTACCCGATCCGCGTGTCGTCCGAGTGTTGACCGTCACTCGATGAATGAATAGTGCAATGATATAAATAACAATCGTTCAGACATCACCGAGACAGGACCGAGCGCGATTAAAATATTTTAATAATTGACGTTGACGGTGCGGGCTCGGCGTCTCAGCATTCGTCAGTCAGTACCTGTAGTTTCTAGTCTCAAGCATTTACGAAGCCAGTATGGTTGATGTAGAAAGGTTAACCGAACAAGTTCGAAAGTTTCCAGTCCTTTACGACCAAACGGGCGAAAAATATAGAAATTCTGAGTATAAAGATAGAGTATGGAATTGTTTCTTGTTTCTTCAACTTTTCTTCTAGCTCCATTATAGAAAATCATAAAATGTCGATTGAGCCATTCTAATTAAATACTCATATAACTTTGTTTCATCATCCAATATTATTAGACGAGGTAACAACGTGAAAAATTCCCCTACAACGGTTCTCGACTTCCATGCATTATTCCATGCATTGTGTATATCCACATATTTTTCGTTCTTGCATGTCGACTTCTCCATTGCTCGTCTTCTTCTTCTAATGCGAGCACGACAACAGGTAACTCAGTGTTTTTAAAACTTTTAAACATAGTTCTCGCGTCCGCTCTGGTCGAAACGCTGAGACAAACCGAAACAGCCGACGCTAGTAGGAAAATGGCAAGGGAGGAACGGACGAGCTACGGGCTAGGTACGGGTATGTGTGCGTTGATGAACGATGAATCGCGTGTGCCTCAATCGACACTCGGCCCGACACGCGGATCGAGTACGGAGCGGTTATGCGTGTCCCGACCTTTACTCGTTTTTCGCTTACCGCGTACTCCGCGCGAAGTTCGCGACGGATCCGGTAGGCGTACGGCGGCGGACCGAAAAACGACCGTCGCGGGAATACTTGCGGGGAGGGCGGCTTCGGCGGAGTGGGCGGGCGGGCGAAAGGTCACGCTCGACGGGACAAAGCGCGACTCGATGTCACCGCCTGCCCCCGTACGTCCGCCGCCGCCGCCGCCGCCACGGGCAAATTATCCGCGAATAGTATAATAATAATATGTCCGCCGAGACCGCGGTAAACGGCGGGCCCATTAAATTTCATCCGCCACGTCATTCCCTCCCGTTGCAGTTGTGACGACGTTAACGAGTGAAAAAATGACGCTTTGCCCGCCGTTCACCGATGTAATATAGGTGTCCGGTCGGTAGATAGCGGACAATTGACCGCATGCGACAATTGGCAGTGAAAAATTTTAAAAAATTATAATAATTAGGGCTCTGGGAACTCAATGCTCTGTATACGCTTAAATAGTAAAGCCCAGAGTTAATATTGGCAGGTTATTTCAATGAATTTGATGTGCCTACAAATTATTAGATATTATATCAACTGAGTATTTGAAATTTACGAATTTTGAAATTATATTATCATTTATCATCAAATATGCTCTAAAAAATTGTAAAATTAAAAAATATGCACTTTGAACTAAAAAAAATTACTAAATATGCAAAAATATGCACTATAAACTTTTATAATAAATATTATAAACAATAATATTATAATTGGGTTTTCATTCATTTTTTTTTATGACACTACCAATTGTCGTACTATCAATAGTCCGCTATCTATTGTCGTATATCCATAATATACTGTCCCCGGACATGACGCGACATCGTTGCCAAATATCTAGGCGTGACAGCAATGTTTACGTTTTCGTCCGGTCGTCGTGTGCCATCATCCTTGGGATAAAAACAGATATCGTGACGTCAACTGCTAAGGATTTTCGAACATAGGAGGTACCATGGCCAAATAACATGGTATGTCAGCAACTGATTACTGCGCATGACTGCTACGTCACCCGGTCTCGGGAAAAAGGCGGCAATTGAAATATTTTGATAATCGTTTTTTTTTTTTATGATAAGATACT
>JAIPRL010004299.1:0-39414 GCA_025469235.1 Pemphigus obesinymphae
GCAAGAGGACGAAGGACTAAAGGACTTAAACGAAGTGGCGTTTCTACCATAGAATTTTGGAAAAATGTCCCAGAAGAAAAATACCCACAAACAAAAAAGTGTGCTATGAGACTTATTTCAATCTTTGGCACTACTTATGTGTGTGAATCTTTGTACTCAACGCTTAAATTCATTAAATCTAAATATCGATCTGAACTAACTGATGAACATTTAAGTGAATTTGTGCGAACTGCACTTACAAATTATCAGCCAGATTTCAAAAAGCTTACAGAAAAAATGTACACTCGAAAAAGCACTTCTCATAAATAAATCAATAATAATGTTAATAACTATGTCAATAATAATAATGTTTTATGTTATGTAAATAATAAACGTTCCTTCATTTGAGTTCATTTTTCATTGTGTCTTCATTTCATAAACATCGCTTTACAATGTGGCTCTTCTCAAATTAGCTTTATAAATTTGCGGCTCCCAAAGTTAAGGTTAGTGGCCACCCCTGGTCTATACTTTTCTTAAAGTAATTTTCATTTAACATAGTTTAATAATATAAATATTATAATCTATACAACAAACTACAAATTGTGGTCAAATATCTCACTACAACCATTGATCATAGGTGTACTTTGATAATTTTAAATAATATACAGGTAATTAATATGCAATATTGTACAACCCCTGAACACGGGTGGGTAGTGATTTCGGTTACTCAAACGCATACAAAAATATCAGTGTAAATACGATAGTAATGTTTATTTTTGAAAACATTTTTGAATAATGATTTTTTTCTTTTATTCTACTATCATACCGAGATTATGAATTGACTCATTTCCAAATAAGATAATAATATTTTATACTACCTACCTGATAATTGTTGATCAAAACCGTGACGCATCGAGGAAATAACTACGCGACGCACGACGTCCAGAGTCCAGACTTGTCTATAGGTACCTACCTATTCTATGGAATGCATATTATCTTAATATTGTTATAACGAAAGTATCGTGATAATGGCTATAGAATCGTTTTAGTTATTTGTTTTTTGAGTAAGCCCAAATGAAACAAACCGAATTCACAGACAATGTTACGATTTCATTTATATACAGATAAGAATCAAATTCGGTTTGGAGTTTGAACATGAATATTGTATTACATGCCTATAGGTGCATATATAGCCATAATATGTTATAAGATTATGTTTGTTATATATTATAGTGTTCAATTGGCTATGTGGATATTCGAGCGAATGAATATAAAATATATAATACGTGGCATAAAATAAATAATAATATAATATACTGAAACCGACTAAATACAAACAATAGGTAATTGGTATAGTTCATAAATGAAATCATTACAATATTCGAATTCAATCATTTATAATACCCATCATGATAATTATTAAATCGTATAGGAAAAATGTACCGACTATACGTATAGACCTATAGGTAATCTATACTGTAATTACTTTGTTGTCCTTTCAAAATGTAAATAGACAAACAATCATAACTCGTACTATACATTATAACGAAATAGGTAGGTATTTGGGACAAATGTTTATTTATTTATTTTATTATTTGCGTTTAAGAATAACAATTATTTTTTGTTTCCTGTACATAATCCGATGCACGTAAAGGTTAACGCGATTTCACTAGTAGGTATAGAAAATAAATATCAAAATTATAATATTATACTAATATATGTACCTTTAATTTATAACATCAAATGTCGATGATAATGAAACGCGTTCGTCATGCATGGAAGTGTACAAAACTGGTGTCTGATTTACCGATTTGGGCTGTTTATTTTTTTTTCTATGCCTCATAAATGTTTAATACTTCTTTCATATTAATTACTATAATTATGTGCGCATAATGCACACGTACCATATATAATATATAAATGCAAAATTACTATATAGGTACCTATTATTACATTGTCGGCAGGCATACACATATTTACCGAATAGTTGTTAGGTATAAATTTAAATTTTAAACTAACATTAGGTAATCGAATTAATGCTCAATATTTTATGGTTCATTTAGCCAAAGAATAACAGATATTAATTTTAGTTTATCATTTGCGCAGGAGTTTTATCAATATAGCTACTACATATTTTTTGGTAATAGATACTTATCGAACAAGTAATATATAAATAATAACACAATAATATGTTTCCATTGGTACGACCCAAAATGATAACCTTATTACATGTAATATCACATAATATTATTAGATGAAAATGAATGATATTTCGGAAACCCGTATAGGTACTGACTTGACTTGACTTGCTTTGTGGGGGAGGGGGGGTACTCTGTCTCAAGCTTATGCTTCTACCAGAGGGTTGGATGGTTAGGGTTTATATAGGTATAGGTATACAGGTATACTTGCAACTATATATATAAATATATATATAGTATACAAAATAAAATGTACAATAGGTCAATCAACCCACGTAATTTAAACTTAAAAGACTAGTTAATGTACTGGATATTGGGGGGGGGGGACTTGAGGAACTCAGCCTCCCTATAAGTTGGCAAGCCCCCTCAAAAATAGTTCGAAAAATTATTATATTCAAATGTATTTATATGCATACTTTTGCTAAGTGACGTAAGAACATTTCGTTTAATTAAAAAAAAAATGTCTTGTTTTCACTAATCTATGAAACATGAACATGTTAATGAATCTGTTGGTATAGAAGAACACACAGACTCCAAATCTGCAAATAATACTACATCCATTATCGATGTGACAAATATAATCAATAATTTATTTATTTTTTATGTTAATATATTATGACTTGATTTATTAGTTATTTTCATTACAATAGTCTATCGTCAATGGTGATGATGTATGATATGTAATGTTTAATTATATATTATACATCAATATTGAAGTTGGGAAACGTCAGTATCGAACGCAGCGAGAAATTTTTTTTTAGTTGGTAATTATGTATAATATAGTCTTAGACCCCCCCCCCAATAATTCAACCTGATTTCCGCCAATGTGTACTGCGTTCTTAAAAATACTTTCAAATTATAAGGTGAGACACAGCATATTATTGAGTACAGAATTTCAGGTTCAAATTCAAAATATATACTAATATATTGCAAGTGATATGTAAATTGTAAACCTATATGTTTTTATAATATAATTATAGAGCTTAGAATTGGGCGTAACACTAATATACTAATATATTGTTGGTTTCAAAAATATTATCCCCATTTATATATTATATAGGCAGGTAATATTACTATTTAAATAAAAGATATATATTTGAATACACTTAAGACGATTAAACCTATTCTATATCGCCCAACCGGATATGTTTCTCGTATTACATTCATACTGACTACCTACCTAAATGGGCAGGTACCCATTTATCCTTTATACGTTTCCTGTATACAGGTAGAGTCTAAAATATTGTAGGTGTTGTTATTTTTTCATATTCCAAATTTTCGTCTTTCTCGAATACCTATTGAAATATATAATATATTCAAAATTTAATTTACCAGTCTATAAAAAATGTAATTATAATAGACGAAATTTTCTTTTCGTGGTCATCTCTCATCTGTATAATATTGAATAGTAAGAAGTTCGTAATTTCGTATACTACATTTTTCAATTATTATATAATTATTATTATTATTAGTTATTACTTATTAGTGCGTTGAATAGATGTTTTGAAAATTCATACGGTGTTAATACATTTTTATCTACGGAATAATTATTGAACCCCACGGAGAAAACTCGGTATGGGGTTCTAGCAATATTATACTATAATCATTCTGTAGGTTTGTGGTAAATATATACTTATGTATATAAATATATTGATTGAAATTCAATGATATAGATAATAAAAACTGTTCTAAGTAAAGTCCTCGAATAAAAGTAAGAATTTTTATTGGTGTATCTCATCGATACCTATTACAGAAATAAATATAACATGGAATTTAATAAATGTACAGTCACTCGTAGGTTTTATTAAACAGACACATATAATCATATAGTAGGTACTTTTATAGTAATAGACTTATACTCACCTAAAATATACGTGTATATATATAGTACCTAGTATCTACCTACAAATTACAAAATAGTTTTTATAAATTATCCTATAATTAAACATTATAATATATACATATATATATATATATAATATACATGGATTTATAATATATACGTATTATATTGCCTATATAATATATTTAAAGAATTTAAGCTATAATATTATACATTACATAACCTAATATAGTATATATTGTTGAATCAATTACTTATAATCATGGCATGACGTGTAAAAAAATCATACTATTATCTAATATAAACTTTTAAATTCAATATTTCTTTAAGAAATATTATAAGTAAGCGTACTTTAGTGTTATACACTCCATAAATATTGTAGTATGAAATTGTATATGTACATTTGGATTCTGAATAGGTACCGCAGAAAAACTATAAACCCGTAGAAGTAGTATAAATAGGTACGTATATATATACATAGTTTGGAGAGAAATTATTGTCCGTAAAATTTGAAAATTATGCATGTGCCAAATTATAAATTTTTCCATATGTATATGCTGGCAAAATTATGATGAGAGCTATAATAATAGTTTCACATTGATGTTTTTTTTTTTCTCGGGAAACGAAATTTCGATCAAAAGACTTAATTTAACCATTATGCGTGAATCCATTTTTCAGTACTAAATTTGATCAGAACTTTATGGATTTTTATTTTAGTAGGTAATTTTAAAAGGTTAATTTTCGATTTTCCCAGTAATTTTCTTATAGGATACTTATAGGAAAACTACTAAAAATAACGGGTTATAAATGGGAAATTAACATTACACCGAGCTTCACTTAGAATCAATTTATCATTGTTTTCAAATGCATTAATTCGATACATCCACTACCACTCACCAGAATCCTATCCGACAAGCAAATTATTACCACAGTTTTTAACTTTGTATTAACAATTGTTATTGTTCAATGTATAGACATTGTACTATAATGGTTAATGTACGAATATCACAGTGTAATCGTATCACATTAAATGGATTAGGTACCTGTCAATAAATAATAATATTACGCATATCAATGCACTTGTGATCACTCCTAACTCCTAAGTCCAGCTATAATATAATATATACGCACTTATACTATATATACGTACTATATACGTACAGGCAATCAAAGATGAATAGATAATAATATTATCTATAGGTACTATACGAAATTTGATTATTTGAATAAATCCGCAAGATGCAGTTGTAGGGAATCGATAAAAAGAAAACTAAACCGTACATACTTTACAAAATGTATATAAGTACCTACTTTCGAACATGGTACACGGTGTGTTCTATAGAATTGAGGTTGAAGAACCTGCTCGAAAAACATCAGTATATATAGATAGGTATCTACTATTATTGACCCTGTAATATTGGGTAGGTATACTAAATATTTTTATCATGTGAAAAAACAGCAATGTTTTTATATGAATACAAAAATTTTCATAGAAGTTGAATGATTCACTATGCTGTGATAATAGTGATAACAGATTACAATCTATTATTACATAAAACACAAGGAAAAATACTTTATGACGTTATACGGAGACAATATCGATTCTCTCTCTCTCTCTCTATGTGTGTGTGTGTATCGGTTCTGAAAATATAGGCACCTACTACTATATATGAAATAAATCGTGATCTAAACCTTGGTGAACTCTGCCAGGAATAGGAAACCGACTATGAGACCAAAATCGGACAAATCGCAGTCGGGTGGGTGCACGTCGCAGCATCTGTTATGCAAACAGGTCCCGACAACAATATGGGTTAGAAAAGACGGGTAGATCGAGAGGAAAAAAAATATAGAAGACATGTACACACACTAGCTGATGTAATATATGTACGCATCGTTTCCGGTAAGTGAATAATATCCGCCCACGAGCTTCAGTCTTCACCTATACCGTTGAACCGACACGGCAGCTGTGCGTGTTCGTGACATAGCACCCTGTTATGGTTATTAAGGTTATTATTTTCTATATATTTTATTATTACTTATTTATTTATTTATTTTTTTTTTTTTTCATATATACTTGACGAATAATGCTCTTTTTTCACAACGAACTCGATCGGGACAAAATCTGTCTCGGAGGAAAACTATACGGTATGATAATTACTGAGAATATATGATATCCGCCAGGAAGTCGTTGGAGTGTTCGCCGGGGGAATAACAAAAAATATCGTCGTAAAACCAACAAATTCTTCGTACAAAATCGAAAATATGATATTATATAAGTGAACTTTATCTCGAGTACCTACTTCTTTGTACAGTAGTATCTATTTTCTAAAGTCTATAAAACTCTAATACGTATTATAGTATAAGACTGCAAAAGTTATATAAAATAATGTTTAATTTTAAATTATATGATTTCAAGATTTCATGTGTACTTACCTATAGGTAATGTCTACATATAGGCATTATAATATGAGACGAATGTAAAAATAAAACTGTATGGGCGATGGAAGTTTACCTCGGACAAAATAGTGTATTGTTATTGTTTTAGATTTGTAAGCAACACGATAAATCATTACATTTGATAAAAATTATTTTCAGCGCAGGTTTCAGTGTAGGTAATAATTTAATAAAAGAAAAATTTATAACTATGACAATTTTATTTCTTATTTTCCAATTTTCCGTTATATAAAGTAAGTTTTTCTTTAAATTAAAAAAAAATACTGGGAAAATCCAAAAGTGACCTCTTATAATGTACCAATCGAAATTAATTTTCCATCAACAATTTATTTACCCCAAAACTTCTACTCAGCTCCTACTATACCCGATAAAGTGTATACATATGCCAAAAAATTGGTAATAATAAAAACACACAATAATACAAAATTGTATTATTGTAAGACCAATACTGATGTTTCACTCCACTCAATATCTATAACTAAACATACTCGTATATAATCGTATCTATATATATATTATACTTGACATATATAATAATTATAGTTTGATAAAATCATATTATATATCATCAACAAAAATGATAACCAAAAAATGGTTCAATACGTTCCAAACGAGATCATAAATATTGTGAATAATATAGTATATAGCACTAAAGCGATTATAATATTATCCATGTACATTGTACATTAATATACATTATTCAATTATTGAAATTGCATTATAATACGTTAATTTTTGATGAATAATTAAAACGCATCCGGTATATATAATAGAAAAATACCGCTCTATATTAACGATTTTATCGTAATAATATGTACGATATACATTAATATGTAATAATACGTATACGTATATAGTGAAATCGTAATGAGATTTGAATGTGAAAATAAAATAAATAGTTTTTTGTAAGTAATGAGATAAAAATTAAAATATATTCTAGACAAATGGTGTAGTTTTTCTATTTTCTATTTTAATACCTAATGATAAAAAGTGGTCTAAAACGGAACATTGTACGAGGCGAATTGGAAAATGAATTCCGTTTGGTCATAGAGAAAACAAAATTACTCTCGTCATAATACTCCATATAATAGCTATATTGTGGTGCATTGATTGTCATTCGAATGCTCGTAATTTGCAAGCCATTTTTTTTTTTTTTCATCTATAAGAATAATTGGTGATAATCACTATAGTGTGGACAAATCACGTCTACACGAAAGACAATCAAATTTTTTTTTTAATAATAACGGCCCTTAATGTTTTTACTACTCAGCACTATTGCCACCCCAAAAAAATTGTATAAAATTGAATAAAATTGCATATTGAAGAATATAGTCGATTTTAATTGCAGTTTTATAAATATCCGATTTAAAACGTATGCAAAATGAATGGTAAGAGTATTATGTTTTCTGGAATAAAATGTATAATAAGTGCACACAGCTTATGTAACTCTATATATATATATATACAGATGTATAGGTTTTACAAAATTTCGGTTCGTTGCAGCGCATTCCTATACGGGTATATAATACGGCACCCGATTCGTCAACAAACCGTATATACCGTATATTATATTCTCGGTGGAATTTAAAAAAAACACGAAATAATACACGTGTAATACACATCGCTCATGTGCGTATGTACGAAAAATGGCCATTTATTTTTTAAACAAAAAAAAAAAAACAAATATTTCGGTAGTCGTGCGCAACCTGCGGTTCGCGGGATAACGGCAGCCGGCGGTGGAATCCGTGCGACGGCCACGCAACAAGTGCAGCGCATGGTCCATTTATATTATAAACCGCTGCAGATAGGAATGTTTCATCTTTCTTTCTTTCTTTCTTTATTCTATTTTATTTTTATTTTATTTTTTCCCGATTTTTTTATGCTCACGGTGCGTGCGTTTGTACATGGTACGAGGAATATTGTTATCCAAGCTCCGCGTATATACATCAGAAAATACTTTGTGTGTCGAGGGGAGGTGGGATTCACACGTGTTACGCACAGTCTGCAGAATAGGCACAATACCCATAGGTCCCAAGCAGACGATACACGACGTGAAATATGTGCCGAGACGGTGGGATCGTAACAGGTGTTTTTTCTCTCTTTCATTTTTGGGATCCCCGGTTGAATGGCACCTGTTCCGTCGTGTGCAGTGCAGACAAATATTTCGAGATTTCGCACAAAATGCGGTCCCCGCCCCGGAGGACGAGATGAGACGATGTCGCATCCGAATTTCATCACCGGTTGAACGACACGAATCGTATACGTCCGTATGTAATTATTATATCATTCATTACCGTTATCGATATGATAACGTTATCATAATACCCGAACGACGGCATAATATTATTTGATAACAGTCGTCCGTATGGCCGGCCAGTTCTTCAATCCCGTTTACCGGCCGAATAACACTAGTATATTATTCGAAAGATAATAATAATGGACAATATTATAGATATTCGTTTCGCGATGTCGAGATAGCGCTTATTCGTCGAATAATACGTTATTCGGTCGGTACCATTTGTTTTGAGTACAATTTATTCGACAAATTACTGCTGACAATACAGACTCCCGGTTCCTCATCATCAGTGTTATTATAGGTACTGAAAACTGAATCCGTGTAACTTGTTCCATATATATATAGTTTACTATTACTATCACCTATTAGTATCACTACGATATATATTTAACGAATGACTTTTGCATTGAATAACACTTAGGTAGGTACCACTTTATTCGGAAGTTTATTTACCGAATAAATATATCCGACGAATAAGTTATCTGGCGAATGGGTGGATGAGTGGTAAAACCGGACCTACATCGCTGAATCAGTAGGGGGAGGAGGCAGTTTAAATTCATTTTTAAAGTAAAATAATATAAATTACAAAAATGATATACTTTTAACTGCGTGTAGTACGTAGGTATTTCAACAATTATGTTGATATTTTCAGGGCAAACCAAAAACTAACCGACTATGATATTATGTTCGTTTTTGGTTCACGCTGTAAATATTATACCTAATTGTTGAAATACGTATACGCACTTGAAAATTTATCATTGAACTACACATTCACTTGAAATGTAAATTTAATAAAATTACATAAAACCCAAAAAATGTTGTAAAAATGATCGAAAAAAAAAAAAATTAAAAAAGTTTAAAAAATAACAAAAATTCAAAATGAAATTCACGGAAAAATGAAACAGGGTATGATAATTGCCACTTTCTACCTGGACTTTAGATTCATTTATTTAGATAATTCTCAACACTGCAGAGTATAATATATTATTAATTATTTGTGCTTGACGAATGTTTACAATTATTTATTTCCACTGAAATGCTATTTTTCTTTATATCACCTTTGATTTAAAAATCCGTACATTGTAATATTTATATCCGAAAATCTCCACTGTATATTAAATTATTGAAATTTAAAATATAAACTTTTTATTATAAATTTTAATTTTATTTGTTGGAAAAAAATAAAATATTTAAATATTTGTAATATCTAATATTGGTATAAATGGATATAATTTTAAATACCAAATACCTATATTCCAATATCTGAATTAAAAAAGAAAATGACAAGCATCTTAGAAATATTACTGTTATAATTTGATGCGAACTTTTGAATTTTAAAACGAATACTAAAGTTTTTGATTTAATATTGACGTATTTTTCCTTGGAAAGTACTTATTGAGGCAGTATAAAAGACGGCTTAAGTAATTTCATATATAATATCTATAAACCCCTATCGATTGGAAAGGGGACATAAATGCTATGACAGTTTCGTCAGAATCGAAAACTTTGTGGACACATTTTTAAAAGACTGCACAAGTAAACAGTTCAATTTTCGTTATATTTCCCGTAAAATCATTAAAAGTTATAATTAAAAACATTTTTTAGAGAGGTAAAAGTACTCAAATATTTTTTATAATATATAATTTTTAATTAGAGTTTGACCAAGTAAAATATTATACTCCATTATTTAATAGGTACATATTATACTATTTTATTTTTATAACTAAATACAAATTGATTTGAATTTTGAAGTATAAATTATAAATTGTTATAATCATTTCAAATCTATTGTAAAATGCACCTACTTAAATAATTCGGTTCAAAATGGTTTTTACTTTTTAAATGCGATAATAATCGCATAAAGACCTACTAGGTACTATATTATGTAGGTTTTTAAATGTCAGTTTAGTATCAATCGATTAAATCAAAAAATATTTTCTAAAATAAATATCGAATAAGAAAAACCTAAATAATAACTTCAGATAATACACTTATTAAAAAATATATAATTTTGATCTACACAATATGAACTATAAGTCTATAACAATAATAACACGAATAACACGTATCGGGAGAGGTTACGATTATATTATTATGACTCTCTAGTAACCTAACCTCACCTGTGACAATTTTTTATAAACAAGGGTACCTTATTTTCAAGGTAAATTTGTGTTATATAATATCTACTAATATAGAAATACCCATAATTTGGTGTCTTACGAGTAAATAATATATACCAGTTTTTTCATTTTTTTTATAGTTACCGAGCATTATTTTAAAAATCAATTACTTAAAGTAAAAAACTATTTTTGTTTATATTTTTGTATACATTTTACAATTTATAAATATAGGATTTGTTAATCTATATGAAATAATAATAATTATTATTATTATCTAATGTATTTTACTTACAATCATTTTTTAAAACCAGTATAATTTAACATCTAATATTATTTCATTTTGAATGCACATTTTTTTACATTAGGTATACGAGTATATTTATATTTTATATACAACTATAAAAGCAATACACTGTAGGCAAATATAAAAATTGTATTAATGAAGTCTTAGACTTGGACCTTAACGCAATAGTTTTCAAATTTGTATAAATTATTACAATTATAAATAATATGTAAAATGTGTATCTATACACACATATTTCCAAATAGGTACATATTATATTTATTTTACAAATTTCCAACTTATTTTTTAACACGTGATATAATAATAGATAATACTATACATTTTAATGGTTTTGAAATTGGTCAAGTTGAATACTTCCTTGAAGACCCTCGTAATCCATTAAAATTTTCATCAACATAATATTATACTTACCCAACCGGCTATGACTGATCAAAACTATAACTGATATACTTACTGCATTCAGTCTAAAACATTGAAATGTATCGTATCTCAAATTAAACATAATAATTAAAAACTTGCCAAAAGTATCGGTTTCGTCCATTATTCTGATCTATTTGTTAAAATGTAAAATGTTTATTATAAATTAATACATTTGAAACTAAAATAAATAAAACATTCAGATGTGTGACACATACTTGGTCACTTAATATACAGGGTGGGTGCATACATTTATAAAGGAATACTATTTTTGAACTATTATTCCGTTCGTATTCTCAATCGTTATTTCTCTTAAGAGTTAAGACGACATTTTTATACTGACTGTTTTACCGCAAGTTAAATATCTTATGGGACTTATACCAGTTATACCTATATACTTTAAACACGTGTAACTCATTACTTCCGACAAATCGTGTACATATGGTGGAAATATGCTGATGCTAAAGAAGATAAAATGAAATGGTTGAATCATAGATTATCGTATGTTGAAGGTTTTATTATTATGAAAAGAAAGAATGAACTACCTATACGTTTTAAAAGAATGGTTCGTCGTCTGACGTCGTTTTTGTCCACCTCGGAATATAACGAGGTCGGTTTGAATAGCAGGTGCCATATTGTCGTTGTTGACATATGTAAGGATACTTTTCATTAGACGTAACTTTTTTTTTTTTTGTACGTAAACAATCAAACACAATTTGTATTTATGAATAATTATTTTATTTAACTAAACAAAGAATAAATTATTTGTAAATAAAATGTTTTCAAGTTACTATACCTATACATTTTAAGATAAACAGATACTCATATAGGTACCAAAGTTAAATTAAATTCTAATATTTCATATCAATATAATATGTAGCACATCACAGATATTGCAATTTAATCGAACTACCTAATAATATTTTTTATAGTTTTCTTAGTAGTTTACAATATATTTTAGTACCTACTTTAGTACGTACTGTCGAGGTATCAAAGACTGGTAACTGGTTACTACGTTTAAAAAATACCTATTATTTTATCGTAATTATAACAAGTTACACTTAAATCACATAAAGTTCAAGTAAAAATGATGTCTATACATGTATTGTATAACCTATAAATAAATATAGCAGCTATTTTTAGTTCAAAGTAAAATCACACGGAAAGAAAAGTAAACCAATTAACTAATTTTTTTCAACGACAATATTTTATTTGACATTGGGTTTATTCTAAATTATATTTATAATGTTTATGTGGCTTATTTACAGTTGAGCCGTTTCCATATTCAAATTGACCAACATAATTAAGCAGAGCCATCCCGAAAGGGTTCGTGTGGGGGGATGTTATACACATCTCAGGAAATAAGTCAGCAAAATTAAGTCCAGTTGGCAATTAGTCGGTACATTTTGAAGGTCTAGGGTCTAATCGGCAAATTAATGCAAAAGTTGATGACCTTTTTGTTTTTAGAAACAAAGATTTTCATTATCCTTTGAATGTTAATCTAGGTTGTTTCCTCCATTACCAGTATGGAAAAGAAACTATAGTACTGTTTAGTTTTTACATTATAATATAATCCTAACGAGACTGTTTCTCACGATTAACAACTGTGTGATTTATTCATTATTATAAATGAATTCGATTGACATATTATACTACATAATATCATGCATGTACATATAAATATTTAAACATATATATATATATATATATATATATATATATATATGTATATATACATAGTATAGTAATTAATTAAAAATAATTTCTTTTGAGAGACACTCACAGAAGTTAAAGATATTTTTTATTTTCTCTCAGCGACTTGTCACAAATGCCAAATTTAAATTTAAAAATAAGATTTTTTCAACGGGGGACATCATATTATCACAGTTTATATGTAAACAACCCTCTTTTACATCCGCCGCCGCCGTCAGCGTTACATGTTTTTCATAAGCGCAAGATACCGTTACTTGCGAACTATGTATCTATAGATAATTTAAGTAAATATACGTATTTCGGAATTATAGCTATAATTAAACTAGGTCGACGGTAATATGGACTAGAATCCTAATTGTATTATACACCAATAAATATTAAATAGAATAAAAAACTAATTATAAGAAAAAATCGTGTCTCCTTCCCTCTGACTATGATATTGGACTATATATAGTTTAGTGGATATACGTACTACATAATATATCCTAAGTAGTGTATACCTATAATATAAAATATTCTTGAAAATTGTTTAGCCTTTAAAAAAATATCAAAAACTAATAGGTATCCGAATAGTTTATAATATTAATCTTTTAAGTATCTGTAACAGGATGGAAAATAAATAATGACTGCGAAATCATCTATGGATACAAAATATACATATTGCTGTGTATAAATTACTAATTATTGGCGAAGCATTGAAAACACTTTTCCAAAACGGGTGAATTGTAGATTAGCCTTAAACTTACTTACTTAGATATAGACCACAGACGTACCTCTGTCCCTATACTCTCTATCACAATAAAGGTCATATTTGTCAAATAAAAATTTTTTTTCAAGAATTCTAGGTAGATGTTTGTGTTTACTTAAAAATGTCACCATACATGAATTTTACAAAATATTTTTCCTGCTAATCGCAAATACAGAAACCGTCCGATAATGTATGTTATACTCGTAAATTATAGGATGAAGGGTCCGTCGGTTGACGGTCAGGGTGAAATACGATTCCAAACACTTGCTAACAACTGAACCTAATTTTTTTTTTTTTTTTTTTTTTGTACCTGAATGTATATAATATTATATATTTACCAAATCTCGTTCAAAACGAACTACATCGTTGTAAAATAATATACAATTTTTAGCTGCATGAACTAAATAGGTATACTCAGCCGCATTATACACTGTTATGTTTGATTTTTAAAAAGTGTTCATAAAATATTAAAAAGATATTATTCATTGAATAAAACTATCAACTATAATACATTTTAAATTTATAGAATAAATATTTTCTAATGTTCTGAAATTAACTAACTAAAGTTAAGTTAGTTAAAACGTTTTTTTTTTTTTTTAGATAAAGTTCATCAAGTTAAATGTTAAAACATAATATAATTTAACTTGAATAATTCAATCAAAATATTAATTTATTTATCTATGATACGTATATATTGGACATTAAAGAAATATTTTTTTATTTATAATAACGTAATAAGAGTTAATTTTAGATAAAAATGGATA
The DNA here is from genome assembly GCA_025469235.1 of Pemphigus obesinymphae. Lineage (NCBI taxonomy): Eukaryota > Metazoa > Arthropoda > Insecta > Hemiptera > Aphididae > Pemphigus > Pemphigus obesinymphae. Next base: position 14,837 of record JAIPRL010004299.1, read on the forward strand.
TCTAAAATACTTAGAAAGGTAATAAGTTTCATTTTTCATTGTATTTTAGATTCTGAGCATAAGCGACGAATGTAGGTAAGGGTCTTACAATAATGATGTTTTTATTTTTATTTTTGTATGCATGTATACACTTTTTTTTGGGCAGAAGGAGTAAAGTAAGAGTTTTCTGATATAGAGGTTTTTGATAGAAAATTAAGTTAAATTGGTACTTTATAAAAATCATTGTTTTTTCTCAGTATTTTTCAAACGCGTATCGAAAAACTAAATTTTATAACACTAAATTACACTAAAAATCGTTATAAATTAGAAAATATACAAATAAATTCGTCCTGATCACTATATAGATAAATATCTATAATAAACTAATCATTATATAAGTAATATATAATACTTATAACTATCAAAAAAGACCAAAAATTGTTATACATTGGAAAATTAAAACGCCAAAAACTTGAAATTTACACCAAATATTTACTATAGTACTATGTATATTGACGTATTTTGTATAAGCTATATAAATCATACAAGTAATATTCATGTTATATACACCAAAGTTTTGTTTTATCGAAAGAAATGATTTATCATTGCTTTAAAATGCAATATATCCACTAACAATGTCCCACCCAACGAGCGAAGGTCTTCCACCTCTACTGACCGTTAATTTATTTATTTATTTTTATTAACAATTTAAGGAGAAAAAATGTTTCTTGGTATCTTAAAAAATGTTGACTTTAAGATAAATAATTTTTGTTTAACACACTTAGAGTGAAAAATAATTTACGTACTAGAACAGATATTTTGAACTAGATAATTTTACAAATTTTCAGTTCACCAGATTAATCAGTTAATTAATAGTTAAAAATAACTTAACTTTAACTTATTAACTAGTTGATGTCTATCCTTGACATTTTCGATACACGAAATTTAACAAATCTGTGTAGAATTGTCTTGTTTGAATTGTCTTGATCTGTGTAGGTATATAGACAGAGTATTATTGATAAACATGTGTACTGTGTTGCTGAATGCTGTGTATGCTTTAGTAAGTATAGCAACTCTTGCGAATTTTTTTATCTCCAAGAGTTAAAACTTAACTATTATCTATTGATAAATCTACTTTTTATCGTGTATATTGAATTATAAGCACTTTGAGTTTTCGGTTTTCATCAAATGACGTTTATTATACTGTAGTGGTAACAGTTGGGGTACTTAAATCACTTATTTTCTCGATAAATGTTTGTGTTCATATATATCATTATTTTGACGATTTTCGACTTTTATCAAGTCAAAACCTTTGTCCGTATTATCCAACATAATAAATAAATAGTCGGTGCATAATACACATAGGTATTCCAATATTTCTAGTCGTGAATAAGTAATTTTAAAATGTCCTTTTTATATAATATTATGGATTTTTTTCATGTTTTTGGTTAAAAAAAAAATATGAAAATTATCATTTTATATTGAGCACTTTAATATATTAGGTCTTTTTTGTTATTATTTTTTATTATATTCATTTTTATACTTAAGGAACACTGTAGCATAGTATTGTATTACCCGTATTTGTTCTAATTTTTAATCAAATAAGTATGTAGATAACCATCTGCATATTTATGAATTTGTTTATTTATTTATTTATCTGAACCCGGGTTCATTTCTCTCGAACCCATGAATAGTGAATTCACTACAAGACCAAAAATATAATATAAGTACCTATATAAATATATAATACACACTTTTGAACTTTTCTGACATCCCTTTGGTATATATAATAGTCTCTCTAAAGGATGCTTCACTGTAATTAATTTTCACTAAGATAAAAATCATTTTTATATAACTACTCTTTATTAACAACATTATTGACTAAAATTTACGAGTCAATAAAATATATAGCAATAGATTTTAAGCAATATAATTATGATAATTTCTGAGTAAATTATTACTTTTTTTTTATAATTATTATTTATTATTAATTAGGTACTTTTTATTTATTTAATTTTTTTTAAGTATTATGAAGAATAAATAAATATAGGTATATTTATTATACTATACTATATATTACTTATATATACTATATATTATATAATACTTTAAGTTATTTTTAAATAATTACATATCAAAAATCGATTTCGTCAAACATATATTTTCAGTCATTTTTTCGTTAAAGAAAACTATTGAAAAACATTTAAAACAATATTTTTAAATTATTAACTAAACGCAATACATTTTATAAATTATAATTGCCCGAAAACTCCTTCTATGCTTTTCTATACCCCAAAAAGTATATGCGTATAAATAATTAATAATGTATAAAAATAAAAATATATTGAAATGGTTATTTTAAAATGTTAATATTATAATATAATAAATAATATATAGGACATAGGGAAATGCATTTTCAACTCAGACTGCATAATTTGATTTTAAAATTCATACTGTTTTAGGCCCTGAAACAAATATAGATATGAAATAAATAAATAAAAATGTACAGTTTACACGTCTTATCGAATTATCAATATTATTTGCTCAAGGCACAACAACACAAATCATCACACATTTTTTACACGATGTTAGAAATCCCTTATTTTATTGGAAATGCGACATTCACAGTGTTACTTTTTTATCACAATAAAATTATTATAAATAAAACGAACTTTTTTGAAATGTCCTACTTACATTACTAAATATGATTATAATCGTAATTAAATCATCGTATGTTATACAGTGGTTGAGTTGGAAATAAAAATAAGGACGGACTTTGAACTTAGATCAAAAATCAGCGTTCAGGGATATATTTGAGAAAATGTAAGCCATGAAGGACTTCGTCCCCCATGCCCTCTGTACAAACTTTCTCAACGAGGGAACAATTTTAAAAAGATTTTAGATTATTATAGAACATGAATAGAATAGATAAATGCATTTTTTTTTTTTTTAAATCAACGTTGAATTACATATTTTTAAAATAACATAGTTTAAGCATTCCTCTTATTCTTAGAATTCTTTGAATTCTTATTACACACTTTTCCTTTTAAATTAATAATCGAGGAAGTTGTAAATGTAGACAGAAATGTAGTTTTTATATAATTTTCAACAAATTTTTTTATAAATGACTGAGAAGTGGTCAAAAAGTTTTAAAAATCGTATATTGTTAATTACACGTCAATTTATATGTGCAATTCGCCATTCCACCAATAAAATTAAATATAAATAACTACTTAGAATAATTTAAATTTGTCGGTGTTGCATTGATTTCGTCATCCTTTAGCTTTAGCTTAAGCCATTCACAGATAATGAAGATTATTTATTATCTATATAATACTTATATGATTTAATAACATCAACTATTTAACATTTTATATCATGATTTTTATCAAAAACCTCTTATGCAACAAGGACAAAAAACAGTAGTTTTCTTAATTTCACAATTTTTTCAAAAAAAAATTGATAAATAAAAATTAAAACAGATATTGCGCTTCCTACATTCCTTGATAAATAAATTGAGGGATACGCTGTTAAACATGAAAAAAATAAAGAGTAGATCCGTTCCACTGCGTTCCTCCCCAAATCATACATACATACATACATACATACATATATATATATATAAGAATATACCATACGTACAAACTACGCTATTGTAATTTTGTAATTAAACAAAGTGTGTATCTGATTAAAATGGAATGTTTATTTGGATAATGGGTCTTCTTCTCCTTCGCCTTCTTTTCCAACTATTTGGGGTCGGCCATCGTAGTCTACCACTTCCACTTAACTCGTAAGCATCTTCTTTACTTACCCCCACATTCCTTATATCACTCACCATCACGTTTTTCCTCCTCTTTCTATTAACATAAATTTCCTTTACTAATCTTACTGACTCAGTCTCTTCCATCCTTCATGCTTACCCCAATCATTTACAATCTATTCTCTCTCATTTTGTCAATTATCTAAGCTACTCCTCTATACTACCACTCATATATTTTTATTTTGTCCTCTCTATAATTACTCCACTCATCTACCTTAACATTCTCATCTCTGCTACACTCATTTTCTGTTCTATCTTCCTGTCTACTGTCAAACATTCTGTTCCATATATCATTGCAGGTCTCACAACTACCTAATAAAATTTACCTTTATAACCTAACAGGAAGTACTTGATACTTCTCCCTACTTCGTCCATCCACACTTAATCCTCCTACGTGTCATATTATCTTCGAAGCCACAATCTTTTCTGTACGACTGACCCTAAATACTTGAACCTCTCAACCTCTCCCATTACATCCCCAATTAACTCTACTCTTTCCTTATTTCCTCCGTGTACCCTTTCACCAAAATCATACTCTATATATTCTGTTTTACCCCTACTAATCCTTAGTTCTTTATTTTCAAATGCTTCCCTCCACTCTTCAAGTCTACCATTCACTTCATTGGGACTTTCTCCCAACAGTACTATATAATCTGTGCAAGCAGCATACACCACGGTACCTCCCCTGCAGTATATGCCTTTTTATTTCACCCATTACCAGGGAAAATAAGTAAAGACTCAAAGACGAACCCTGACGCATTCCCACTCTGGCCCTAAAATCCTCAATTTCTCCACACGGTCTCCTCACTCCTCCATACACCTCTTCAATTACGTTCACGTGGACCTTTGATAATCCTTTCTTCATTAATGTCCACTTCAAAATCTCTCTATAAGAACCCCATCACGAGCCTTCTGTAGATTAATAAATCTACACAAGAACTATACAGTTCTCCGGCTACATACCGAAATACGTGATATGATGTATCACGGTGAGGCAATGAAATTTTCAAATTTTCAACCGTTACACGTTTCTCCGCTCAGAATTTCGTTAATAATTTTGTAGAAAGCGGGGACGGATTTAAGGGGGGGGGAGGGGAGGGCGGGGTGTCACACCACTCCAAGCGGTCAGCGAAATGAATTTCAGAAACGCGGAAGTGTGCCGACCGGGCTTTTGAACGTGTTTGTACTTTTTTCGAAAATTTTCGCTCCGAACGTGTGTTTGCTATACCGAAGTGTGCGGTTTTTCACGATAATATCGGTAGGTATAATATATTATAATATTATATATAAGCGAGCGCGCGCGCTCGCGACCGTACGACGCACATGACGCGCACTGCAGGTCCTGTTATGCACCACTCGCTAGCATAGTCTAAATATACACACACACACACACACACACGCACACACGTGGACCTTATAAACACACATTTACAAACGCACGTGTGTGTGTGTGTGTGTGTGCGTGTAGTACGCGTAACAGTGCGAAACGTTTCCGTCGACGGGCCATCACGTGCTGCACCGTCGTCGTCGTCGTCGTCGTCGCGAGAGCAGGTTGTACTCGTTTTCTCCCCTGCCCCCCCCCCACTCCTACCCGAGCAACATTTCATAAGCACCTTGCGCCTTCCGTAATACGCTCCCCGTCCGTCCGTCCGTCGCCGTCGTCGTATTATTATTATTATTATTTCGTACTCGGTGCGGCGGCGGCGGCGACGGTGTCCCGAGGGCGCGTGCCCGCGCTCCTATGTGGCTGCTGGAGCAGAACCCATAAGTTGCGCGCATTATTTTACATTCATCGGGACCATTGGGTCGCCGCCGCCCGCCACCACCATTCCATTATACAGCTGTCAGTGAACACGTGAATGTGTTTTTTTTTTTTTTTTTTTGTGTTAAATCTGACGAACCATGACTTCCACGGGCCCGAGACTCTCGGGGGTGTATACGTATATATATACGCGTAATATAATAACGCAGTCACCTGTCAGCTGCCAACCGTTCCGGGCGGCGTATACCGGGCGGGTGCGCAGAATGTGTGTGTACACATATATATATATATATATATGCATATGCATATTAAGATCTAAAAATAATGCCTGTTTAAATAATAATAATAATAATAATGAACAACAAAAATATTACTATATAATAATATATAATATTATATTTTGTACGCGTGTCGTGTGTCGTGCGGTGCTGTATATAATATATAGTGCATTATTATAATATGGCCGACCATACGATTATATTATATCGATACACCTATATCGGGTATACCTATATATAAAACAGGTTGAACGAAACAAAAACCAATAACCCGAGTTGATAATATTAATCAGATACGATCCTCGCCGTCATACAGGCCCGGAACCATATAGATGGTAATAATAGGACAATAATAATAATAATAATATTATATATATATATATATATATATATATTGTATAGGGTACTCCGGGTGGTGCGCGGGCTCCGGTAGTATAGAAAATTTCCGGGCAATGAGATCCTTTTGGAGCGATTTTCTTTTTCCAAAAAAAACCCGACCCGTCTTTTCTTTCTTCTCCTTGGCTTCAAGAGTCTTCGCCGCCACCGTCAAAGCCTTCCATCTTTCCCTATATCCTGGATAATATCCTGGATCTCCTACGTCTAGTGCTCTTAAATCCTGGCTTAACCCGTCCAACCATCGTTTCCTTGGTCTACCCCTCGGTCTTTTCCCACTTGGTTGGTATTCTACGGTTGCCCTCACAGCCTTTGCTTCATATCCCTTCGCGTAGCGTGTCCGAACCATTGTAATCGTTGTGCCTTTATGCGGTTGGTTTTATCTTCGTGCTTTGTGTAATTTCTCGGATTTCGGCGTTTGTCCCCTTCTTCGCCCAATTCGTCATCATATAACGCACCGCAAATCCTTCTCAATACCTTATTCTCGAAAGAGTGTAACCATTTCTCCATTTGCGCTGTTATCGTCCACACCTCGCAGCCATACGTCAGCGTCGGTCTAACTACAGCCATATACAGTATAAATTTCGTCCTTCTCGAGAATAATTTTCATTTGAAAAACTTTGATAATGCATAATAAGCCTTTTCCGCTTTGTGTATGCAGTTTACTATTTCCTTTGCCCGTCTTTGGACCGACAAATTTTCCTTCGTCCTCCCATTTACGAGGCTCACACAGTATCTACGTATATATAGATTGTTATATATTAATATTGCAGGCTTTGAAACTTTATGGCAGCCCCTAAAATTGTGTGTAATACGAAACGCATTGTGTAGTACGAAAAGTTTAATGCACAGTACGAAATTGACAACTGTGTTAATAAAATTAAGCAAATTCTACTTTTTATAGGTACCTATAACGTCGATGATGAAAATAACAGGTCATTTAATGAAAAAATTGATTAAATGTGTACTACGAAAATCAGAATATTTTAGGATCTGCTTTATGGATTCCGCATTATTTATTTAAAATTTCAACGGATCATATATGATTCAATTACAATAATTTAAAATATTTAGTTCAACATTAACATACTATACAACAATAATTCAATAATACAAATATTAAGTACTTACAAAATATACTGTTTACATAATTATTAAATGATTTAATGGAACTAAAGTTAAATAAATCAATTTTTTTTTTTGCATTAGCTATTGACATTATCCTATTTATAGGAGAAGCTAAGGCATAATTTGTACTATATTATATGAAAACATAAAACGTAGTGGCAGACTTAGTTCTACATTAAAGGACATTGAAATTGAGGGAACTTAAAATTTCAGGGCAATTGATAAATAGTCATTAACAAGCTTAAATCAAAATTTCATATCTGATATTTTCCTTCGTTCGGGCAAACCAGCAACATCAAAAAATTATAATAGGGGTTGATAAGAAGAGTGTTGTACACGATTTATGTTACAAATTGAATGCCATAAATCGTAGAAAACGGTTTTCAATATTATCTAAGGATTGAATTTTATTGATATTATACCTACAAGAATTATTTTACCTGTGCATCATTACTAGTTGAATAATTATTCCATATATTTTTAGATTTTATTCATTTTTTATTTTATTTTTAAATCATATAATAACCTTTAATTTAACATATTATTTTTTAATAAATCAATTTTGCTAATACTTACCAAATAATAATAATACTGAAGGTCTAAAAATGTTCAAAACCATTATTTTTAGGCATAGTATACTTAAACACCTACCATTATATCAATATTAATATAATAAAATATTTCCAAGTCTGAAAAATGGGAATCAAAATATCGATGTTAAAAAAAATCTCAAGACGCAATTTATGTATATTTAAAAATAGGTACTCGGGCCATATGTATACAAAATATATTCGAGACATAGTTTACAGCAAGTATATAATATTATAGGTACAATATACATTGTACATAATATATTTTTTTCTTGTTTTGAAATTTCAGGATCTATTTTTTAAAACCGTCAAGTACGTATACAATACAAACATATTATACCCAAAATATTAAAACATGAATATTTGAAATACAATAAAATATCCCACATTTATATATTATACCTTTATATTTTTTATTATTTGTATTATTATACTTTTATATTTGTACCATACAAAAAACCGATCAAAACATAATAAGGCCCATTGAAAATAAAATAATGAGTATATTATTATTATTATTGTAATTCGATTGTACCTGAATAATTGGGTTATTATATTATTTTTTAAATCTATTAACAAAACCGAATTAGATAGTAATAGGTATCGGTATTAACAAAATTCTTTATTGTGTTACGTTAAAAAAAAAATTAAACAATGCACTTTATAAGTGTTAATAAAGTCATCTACGCCTGCAGATGTCAAATTACATATTTATCGATTAGTGCCACCTATTCATACATCGATCTTCCACAATTCAATAATATAATTTTTGCCGTGTATAATATAATATAAAGTATATTATATATCTATATATATGTAATGTATATATATATATAGAACGGGAGCCATTATTTGACCCTGCAGTATTATAATTAAAAGAACTTTAAGCTTGGCGTGAGCGGCTCTGACGTAGTATATTCTACAGCCCAAGTATAAATCGATAGGAATTGTTTTCCTTGAAATGACCTTCATTGTGCGAAAAGTTGTTCTGCCTCGCGAGCTCAACATAATACGTATTTTGACCGAAACGCACATGTCAGAAGTCTAGATGTATCAAAAATTGTCCTTATCACATATCACGCAATAGTTATTAATATTATAATTGATATAGATGCAAATAATATTATTTTTTTTTTGAACCACAATGAATTTAAAACAAATTATATTTATATTTATATTCCGCTATAACTTACTAAATTTCGTAAAAAATAGTTTTGTATTATTCTATTGCAATTTACGTAATTATTGTATAAAACAACATAGAAATACTAGCTAGCGTACTGAATTCCCGCGGTCTCTAAACGCGTATTTTAAACAATAAACTATAACTCCGTAAACAATTTTAAAATAATTTGTTGATATATATATACTTGTGTGTAGAAAACAAAATGAACAATATCTATCTCCCTATAATAGTAACCAAATCAACAATCGTAACTATGTACTAGAAACTATGGACAGACAACAGATGGTTGGACATAACGGGGATATAATGTGTCTAACCTTATTTTTAGAAACTTAATAACTGCATCATGTAGTTGTCATACTTCTAGATTTTTTTTATAAGTTCAATAACTAATAATAATTGATTCTTTTGTATTTTTATTAGAAAAATATGATTTAAAATTATATCACTTGTAAATTACTTTTATAATGTACATATTTAATATTTAACATATTTCAATTGTTAGAAAATCAGTTTTCTTGAAAACTTTTTGAAGTTGCCTTGTATAGAACCTCTTAAAGTCCGTAACCTTGCGAATACAATTTTTTCATACGATTTGTCAAATAATAAATTACGATATAAATTGTAATTACGTAATCAAGTACGCAGTGTCGTAGCCAAGAAGGGGCTGAGGGGACTACAGCCCTCCTCGAAATTTCAGGAAAATTAAAGAATGCTTTTAATGTTCTGTGAACATAGTACGTAACCATATATACTTAAATTGTAATTTATGTGAAGGTCGATACAAAAGCCTAAAATGTTAGTTTACAGATTAAAATTTTTTTTTCTGTTTTCTTATCTTATTGGTTTTTAACAAAATTGTATAATATTTGATGTTCAAGTATGTACTGTTACGTATTGGTCATTACATTACATATTATTGTTTAGCATCTCCTTCACTGTTTTCACTCACACACACACGCAATATGTTATCGTTTCGGGTTGTAGTTTTCGTTTTTCGTACCATTTTGTACGTTGTTATTAACCTTATATTGAGTTATTTCATAATAAATACCCACATAAAATATAAAGTTTATTTCATTTAGTAGATCCAACTAATATATATTAAAAACAATTATTAGGTACCTAATATTAAAATGTATTTTAATATAAATAATTATATATACCTATAAATATATAAAACTAATATTTGTATTATTGATAGAAATTAGTAGTTTATTAACAAATTATAAAAATATAGAACCAAAATAAACCTATGGGTTGAAACCCCTCTCTGAATTTGCCGAATAGCAATTTCAAATTTAATATGTTATTGTACATTTTATTAATACAAAAGGAAATAATTTCCTGCATTCTTTCTTTTAAAATTAAGGAAATTAATTTTTTAGTCTTATAAAATATATTATACAATGTAAGTAAGTATATTATAAAATCGATAGTAAGGGTTACTAATAATTTAATTAATTACGCAGTTTAGTAAGTGAAAAGATGTACACAGGATCCTATTTAAGGCTCCCCTAAAATAAAAAATAATCAGCCGCCCCCCCCCAAATAAAAATCTTGGCTACGCTACGAAATACGACTACAATAAGTAAATAATCATTGACCCAACAACAGCTAAGTCATTTTATAGCGGTAATATTGGTGGTCGATGGAATAAAACTTTATTTATGAACAAAAATTGGCATTTATTATACACATCTACCATAAAAAGATCAACAACTATTATAAATCTATAAAAAAAATAAATAACTAAAACTATTTAGATCTACCATCAAAAAAAAGTTTAATTCTATTTTAGATCTAGGTACTAAAAGAATAATGTACCTAGTAAATATTCTTAAAGTCGATCAAAAAAAAAAATAAAGGCAAGTTCGTTAGATTTTAAAAATAAATTTTATACATTCTTTTTTTTAGATAATAAATATAAATAAGAATAAGAAAGAATATATAATAATAGAATAATAATTGCTATTGAATTATGTAATGTTAAATAAAAGCAGTTAAAAATATTTCTATTATTATTAATTTTAAAAAGCGTTCTCAATTAAATTGAATTCACTAGTTAAAATATTGAATAAAAAAATAGGTACTACAAATTAAAAAAAAAAATAATGTAGGTACTCGTATATTCATTAATTTTAGTTTTGTACCTAATAAAAATCAATAGTAAATGCCTTTTTATTGGTTTTGCCTTCACATGTCTTTGAAAAAAATTACGATTGCACAAATAAAATTTACTATCAACACGGAACGTTAATACGAGTTAATTTGGTACATATATTGTTATGCAATCAAGTCATATTTTATATTTAAAACTGTAATTTTCAACAGCTGATTAAGATTATAATGAATATTTTTCACGAGTTGTTCGCAAGTTGTACAAACGAATCCTGTGATGGTTGGAGAGTCGTTCTTATTATTTATTTGCTAACATTTATTATGTTTGAGGCTATAGGTATTTGTTTTACAATAATACATATTGGTAATATTACATGAGTGTTATGTCCGATTTTGAATTTTTTACAGTTTTTAAGTTAATGCTATATAAAGATATATTTTTAAAGATAACAAATATTATAACACATATTAAAATATGAGAAATCATTTGATTATGACAAATAATAACAAAAATATAGGTATTTCATATCACTGAAGATATCATATCTTAACTGAATCGTTAAATTGTTGGTCAATCTAAATCATATCTTAAAAAAGATTAGATAAACTTAGCTAAATTAAATCATGTGAATTCCATCCTAGTCTACAATTTTCTATGTATAAAAAAAAATCGTAGGTATCCTATCCAGTAACTTTGAAACAAAATGATTAATTATAACGTATATGTAACTATTATATAATATTTATAATATTATACCCATCACAGAAAAAAACAAATTTGTTGTAAATATATGGTATTTATATATAAGGTTATGATTTTTTTAATTGCAACGAAATTACTAAAATCTATATCATTAGTTAATCGTCATTAATGTACGTGGAAACAGCAAGAAAAATATACTAACAAGATTTTATGAATTATATAGATATAATATAAATTTATTTGTTAACCTATTATTAGTGTGGTTAAACGATTGCATAAAAAAAAAATAAGACAACTAACATGAAACCATAGCGATACTCGTATAATTTTTATTACTGCAGTCACACTTGCTAATTTATTTTATTATTCTTTTACATAATTTTATTGTATATATTGTATACTACTATATTGTATATATTTAATTTTAAATGCATTTTTTTAACATATACTTATGCTTATATATATATAATGTATATTTTCATAATTTAGCCTATTTTATACTTAGTAGTTAATAATTTAATATTAGGATAATAAAGTGCAATAAGTTTTAATTACATTACTGTATTATGTTCATGTTATTTATCTAGTTTAATTTTTATGCAATGGCTTAACCATATTAATAATGAAAAATTCATGATTTATATAAATACAGTAATGTATGTATAAGTGTGTAACTTTTAACATTGAAAATATTTATTAGATAAATAAATGTAAAAAACAGACGAGAAAATCGTTCTAAATTCAATACTCCTATTTTATAGAAATCAATGAGTACATAGGCGCGGCGCCTAAAGGTAGGAAATGTGGGAAACTTGTTCTCCTGGCATTTTAGAAATAGTAGCATGTAGTTAGTTAAATTATGGCCTTTTTTTTGCTTATTTAAAAAATTGATTTTGCTACGACTCTGCTTCCCTACAAAAATGTCTGTGAGCCTATGAACGAAGAGTTATTAATTATTATAAACTCGATGATATTTAATAAACTTGAGTGTACGTTTATAAATAAAAGACACGGGGTACCAATTATACAAATATGAAAACCGTTTTGTGAAAACAACAACAACATTATTCTAAGATAAAGCTCCGGAGAAATAAAAAAAATATATTTTACCCATTCATATATTTAGTTCTTAAAATACAAAAGGCAAATAATATTTTATTTTTATTTCTTTTTATATGATGTGATGCAGATGTAACGACATGTATTTTCTAAAGCAATTAAGTCTTACAAACTTGATAGAATCTCTCGCATCCATCTGTTCCTATATGACCGTTGATAATAATATAATATACACTTGATTAGTCATGCGTAAGTCAACAGAATTCTAAAGTTATAAACATTATCTTGTACCTATAACAGGGATGGTCAATTATTTTTTTTTTTAACTCGCAAAATAAATAATAGAAAATTAGCTAAAACTGTATATACTTCTTACAAAAATAACTTTGACATTTCACCAAAAATACTCGTATTTTTAATACAATTAACTCATCTAAATATTTTTTCTTTTTAAATACGTATCACATTCTATTAGGTATTCAAATGAAAAGTCAGTGGCAACAATTTATTCAACATAATAATCATTTATAATGATAATGTACCACCGGAACCATATGTTTTCTGTGGCTTAAATATAAAATAGTTAACCGTAACGAGAATTCTTTAATACACCGCTGCACAAAAATACAACCCTTAAAAATGAAAATTATACGTTATATAACCAAACGATTTACTTTTTATATTTATTTAGGTATAGATAGGTACCTACTATATATCAAACAAATTAAGCTATTTTATATATTATGTAAGTAGGTACCTATTATATTTATTAAAACAACAAATTAGGTAGTTATTAAAATAATATACATAATTACATTAATACATTTTTTCAATATTCACTAAAAAAAAAAGATAATGTATGAATTTTGCATAATATTATACCTAATGCCCATATTTTAGTTTTGAATAATGATGTTTTATAATTATGCTTTTTTTCAATTTTCATTCTCTGAAAAATAATTATGTGCAGCATCAAATTACAAACTTCAATAGTTGTAGAATATCTAATAGCTCTACTAATATCTATCTACTCGCAATATAATAAATAAAAAATTTTATAATTATAATACAATATATATAATATGTACCTATTACATATTTAAATATTATACTAAATTTGTCTAATAACACAATAGTAAATTAATGTGTTTTATCAATTTATGATCTGGATATTTATATTATAAACGGACAGGTGAGTAGCGAAGTAATTTTTTTAAGGGGGCAATATGCTTAATTTGGCCGACTGATTTTACTTTTTTTTTATAATAAACAAAAAAAAAGGTCATCAACTTCTATCTGTTTTTGATTATTCACTTCCAGAACTGGACAAAGACCTTAACGATTTAGCCGACTTACAATTGATTTGGCAACAGAAGCAACTTTTACTGAACCTCCCCCCCCTTTTTTCACCCCTTGTAAACGGATAAATTTTTATTTAAATTTTCAATCATAATTCATAAACATAGTATAAATGCATAATATTATTCTATTATATACTCGGTTGAAATGTTTGTACGTTATTTAAAACCTCACAGTGTAATTTCAAATAAATAGATTGTTCTAAAACTTTTTGGATAATACAAAATTATTATACTAAAACTAAAATATTGAAAAACAGACATCCTCTAGTATATAAAAATAAAAATGTATAAATATTAAATATAATAAACCTGATATCTAATAAATTTCAGCTGAATATCGTCAATTAAATGTGTGTATTTTTTTATAAACATTGTTTCACCATTAACCATAAAATTGTGTATTTTTTTTTTATAATTTTTTATTTGTTTTCGTTTAAATTATAAATTTTTTCGACTGGGATTGCTCTAGGGAACGTGGTTTCAGAGGCAAAGAAAAAGTTGAGTCTGAGATCGAAGAATTAGGAAAAAAGCAGCGAATGCTATCATGGTACCGTGCTTCTCTCACATGATCAACAGCAGTCTCATGAAATTTCCAATGTTCAATCAATTGAAAAAGTTTCTGACTTCATACGAGAGGTAACAAAAATTTTCATGAACCCAAACATGCACTGCATTAGCGAAATTTCTTAGTCACAAACTCATTCATTTATGTGAAACAAGATGGGCCAAATGACATGATACTGTACTTAAGTTTACCACGAGTTTTTCCACGATTGTCGAGTCTTTAATTAAAGTGAATAATTAGAAGAATAGCAAGAAACTGCGGATAAAATCACAGTATATATTTTCACTTTTTGCTCTTTCAAGTTCATCATTGATTAGTTTTACCTGTGTGATGTATTATCTCTGATACATCCACTCAGTATGACCTTCAGAAATAAAATATGGATTTGGGAAAAGGTTCACAAAAAATAGAATCATTACATGAAGGATTATTAAACTAAAGGCAAGTAGGTAGTCGAAGAAAATGCAAACAAATATATACAAATTCAAAAGACATAGCAGAGGAATTGATCGTAGATGTAAAAAACTAAGAACTTGCAGTAAACAAATAAAACGTGGAATCACGATGTGAATAATATTGTGAAAATGATTATAGGGTCTCTGTGTATTTCGATGACGTTACGAAAGATTTTCTCGTTTTTCTCAAGAAGTTTTGGATGACTTTTAATTAAGTTTACTGCTCCTGAAAAAATGTAAAATAGGTACTTGAAATCAAACAAAATCACGGATCTCATTAACTGTTTGATAGGATGATTTGGTGATCTTCTAAAAGATAATAAAAACTTTCAGTATCTCAGACTCAAGGAAAAAATGTATCACTGGCAACTTTATTGGAAATAACATTGCACTATCAACCAGTGCGTTGAAAACTAGAGAATGTTATGATAAAGATATATATTCAATGATTCACGCTCTTCTTCGGATTTTTGTATAATCTGTGTTACAAATACTAGTACCGAATGGTCTTTTACTACGCTTAGATTTCTGAAAACATGGCTTAGGACACCATATTAGAAATAAGATTAATCGGTTTGGCGCTACTACATAATATATTGATATATAATATCAAAGTGAACCTTGAAAAAATTATCTAACGATTTGCAAAGCTTAGGTCGATCAAATTATTTTATAAAGCATTTTTCAATGTTATATTAATATATTATTATCAATAAGCTTTAGCAATAAATTTCTTCGATTATTGTGTAATTCTTATATCTTTTGAATAATGTAATAATATCCTATGTGAGATTTTATAATTCATGAAAAATATAGTAATGTTGTAAAGATTACTAAAAATATGATTTTTAAATCTATAACTTGTAGAAACATTTTTGAATCTGATTCCCCCTCTAAAAAAAAAAAAAAAAATTAATTGACTCCTAGATCCGCTGCTGATTATATGTGATAACCATCATATATTTTGGTGACAACTGTGGATTTTATACATTTTACAGGAAGCCATAGATACGAATATAACTTATCAATTCTGTTAGATTTGTCTACTATCAATTTTATCGGAACGTTTATAGTGTATACAAGTATAAATTCTGTCCATTTTTTTTTTTTTATTGATATTTAAAATATTAAAATTAAAATTAAAGTTTTATTACAAATAATTTCATTTTTTTTTTCAAAAGTTAATTCATACATACATATATATTATACAAATAGAACTAATATGCATTTAAAAACATTTACATCAAATATAATATTGCCATTATGTCACAAAATGTAATTGTTATTTACTTGCATCATGACTCTCATCATTGACTCTCATTGAATAAAATGAAATCTATACTAACACTTTCGACTTTTGTTTTTATATTTACTATGTAATATAAAGATTTCCTATCTACATTATTTGTTTTTATAATTATTGATTTTTCTATTTATTTTTCTTTGTATGTAATATTCCTCTTAGAATACTCTTATCCCTTAATTATGTATTTATATTGTGTATATATCATTTCGTTAAAATTAGCTATTCCCAAGTTTCCGAAAAACAACCCCAATATATAAAGTTCATTAAAATTATAAAAGTTTTTCAGTTGAATCGATATACATATTAAATACCTACACCCGCCATGTCTGTGATCGACAGAGTAAAATGTAATAATAAAATCTTTCGAGAATTTTGAATAACTTGTAGAAAAGTTTAAAATAATCGTGTTCAGCGCTATTACACTATATAAAGATAAAGAACAAAATATATGCAGATGAGTTTTTTTTATAATGAGCCAGGCTATATCTGAAAGTATTTTTAATTTTTGTGAAATTTTGTTTAGAAAGTTATTTGTATCTATACTTAATTCTATATTTTTTTTATAATTTCAAGTCCATGCAAACAATATCTTAAAAATTGAAAATAATTTAAATAGTAATTAAAAATCTTTTGGGAAATATATCCAGTCCTTAAGATCAAATAAAGGTAATATCCCTGTTACTGTATATTTTGATTATATTGTTTCTAAAATATCAAAGATACTACTAAATTATTTGCTGATTAATTCTCCTCTGTATACGTTGATTATTCCAAAAATACTGATGATTCTTTGTTAAATAAATATGATCTTAATTTTAACTCATAGTTTCTTCGGAAGTCATGACACTTCGGAGTTTGAGATAGATAATATGCTTAATTCATGTACAATCTGGTATAAAATCCTTATAGATGGAATTCCCTATAGATATTTTTAAATTAATCATTTTTAAAGACTTGCAAATTGCCATTAATTAAACCATTATTTTACTTACTTAATGTGTGCTCACTACTGGATATTTTCCCGACATTTGAAAAAAATCATTATTAATTACACAAATTCATAAATCTGGTGACAGAAGTAATATACGTAACTATCGTCCTATTTCTAAATTATATGTTATTTCCTAAATTATTTGAGGTAATTATTACAAACAAATTGACAACACAATTGGTAAATCACATATGCCCCATCTTACATGGCCTTCTACCAAAGCATTCCATTCTAACAAATCTTTTAACGTATCAAACATATCTATTACAATCATATGATCAAAATTGTTAAGTAGATACAATATATACAAACTTTCAAAAAGCCTTCGATAAGGTTAAAGATGGTTTTTTATTACATAAGTTAAAGGCTTTTGGTTTTAATGGTTATTTTTTAACATAGATCACTTCCTACCTAAATAACCGTTCTCAAGCAGTTAAACTATCATTCCATATTTCTAAAAATTTTCACGTATTGACAGATTCTCAAGGTTTACATTTAGGGCCTCTGTATTTTCTAGTTTTTATTAATGATTTGACTTGGGTATTTAATAATTCTGTAAAATTATTGCTTTTTGCAGATGATGCTAAATTATTTTATTCAATTCAAACATTGTCGGAATCTGAAATACTACAGGATCACTTGAACCTAAATTTTATACTTGAAACATGAATTAAACATTGATAAATGCAAAATTATTTAATTTACCCGTACTAAAAATCCAATTATATTCAATTATAAACTTAATAATTAGCGTAAGTATCTTTAGGTAAAGATTTAGGTATTCATTTTGAATCGGACCTTTCATTTAAGTTCCACAATAAAACCATTTTAAATAAATCTTATAGAATGCTTGGCTTTATTAATAAGAATACCCATAGTTTTAAACAGACTTCAAACTTAAAAATTTTATATTGTTCGCTCCTGCGATCTACTCTAGACTTTGGATCCATTATTTGGTCTCAGAATTTATCTACGTACTTAAAACATCTTGAATTAGTCCAATATATTAATTTTATTGGAAAACTATATTATTATTTATTTATTATATTTGATAATAATACATTTCACACCTTAACCCCTTCTTTCATACCATTTAAAACTGTTCACGGGCAAAGCCAAGTAATTCAGCTAGTTACATATTGAAAAAAATAAATATTTTTTCCCAAAGTTTCAGAAATATTAATTTTTACAAAAATGGCGTCAATTTGAAGGAAAATTTTTTTTTTATGAACAAATCGGTCGAAAATTGGTCATAAAATCCTTAAATTTAAATTAATCAAAATAACCTACGTACATCATTTTAAAATTACAGTTAATCTTTGGAGTTTATCGGTTGAAAACTGAAGGCGCTAGTTGATCGGCTGCCTTGAAAAACACAGATTTGAAAAAACCGCATTTAAAGTTTCAACTACCTATCAATTAAAATTTTTAATTTTCTATTTAATTTTTTACCTTCAATCTGAAATTGGCTTTCTAAATGAACTCAAAATTTAAACTTAAAATTTAAAAAGCGAGCATTCGAAGCCGTTCTCAAATTACCAGCAAATCAGCATCGTGACTTCACTAAAAAAAAATCGACTGTTTTTTGGACCATTTAAAAAAATCTTCCTCACATACAGACTTTTGGGTATCATTTTTGAATAGTTTAAATAACATTTAGGCTAATAAAAAAAAAATCCACAAGGTAGTGTACGAGTGTACCCCTTATGCGTAAAAATAACTATCTGAAAAATGATTATTTATATATACTTATAAGTTAAAATTATATAATTTTATGTTTTCTTGGACACTTTCACGCTTTGTTATTATATTTAAATAACGTTACTTAAATATTAAATAGGTAGGTAGTTAAATTGAGAATGAAAATCGGAAAATATGCCCAAGAATTGGGTGGGACCATTTTTCTCCAAAAGATTTATTTGTTTATTTTATATAAAAATAAAATAATAGGTGATACACTAAACTTATTAGCTTTTTACCTCGAATTGTTACAAAAACAAAATATATAAAAATGACAATTAAAAAAGAAAATCGAGTAAAATTAATTTTAATATTATTTTAGAAATGCACTAAGTACCTATATTTATTATTTATCAATATTGAATTTTCATGATGAATTATTTGTGAAAAAAAAAATGGAAATATAACAATAATAAATAAAAGTTAATCTCGGTCTTTTTATTAAATATTGTTTGTTTTAATTTCTACTTTTTCGTTAGATTAATAATAATTATAATACAATATAAATACCTACTAGGGTTTCCAAAAAATTTTGGCGGAAAATAGACAACCGAGAAGCGTATATAATCAGCGGAGGAGAATGGAATAGAACTTTTCTTTCAAGGAAAATGGATACGGGTCCAAGAATTTAATAAGGCCCTTCCAGCCAAACGTTTGTCCCGTTCGCCGCAACCTCGCCCTCGCGGTCGTCGGATACGTGCGTGTGGAGAAGGGCTGTGCCGCCTGTGCCATAAAGTTATATTGGGAGAAAGTTCTGTAAAATAGTTGTAACATACAAAAGGCCTCTAAAAACAGTATGACTACGATTAAAATGTTTAATGTTGTGGAATATATAATGGAATACATCGATTAATTATTTTATGGTAGATAATAATTATTGATAACCTTTATTATGATAACAATTACATAATTATGGCGTACAGTGTATAAAATATAAATTTGTTTCTTTAGTTTTATATCATTTCAATCAGTCTTAGGCCCGAAATCGTTCAGAGATTCGTCTCTAGTTTCTTAAGTTTTTAAGCCCCGTTCAAATCAAAACTGATTTTTAAACTATTGGTTACTAAGTGATCTAAGGTATAGGTACTATTTGTTCAAAAATGTATTTTTCAATTGTATTTTATTGAATCATTTTTCGACACTATATTATTATAATGTTATTTTTATATCTGTTCTATCAGCCAACATTATAGGTAGGTAGACGTACTTACATTATATCCTTAATAATAAAATACAAAAATAGATACCTATATACAACTATATAAAAACATAGTAGTAAATTAGATATAGGTATTTATAAGTAAAATACTTATGAAAAGAAATATTTGGACTTAAAATTTCTCGTTCTATTACAAAAAAAAAAAAAAAACAACTAGCCTTTTTCAAATTTGAATATTACAATTTATGAAAAGTATTACTATTTACACACGAACTAAGATATTTTAATATAATAAGAAAAAAAATGAAATTTATAAACACTAATACTATGATGAAACATAAATCAATTGAAAAGTGGCGGGATATTTTTTCATATTATCATGGTAGTGATATTTGATCAAAGTTAAACAAGTTAACAAGACATATTATTATTTTCACACGATATATTTTGTCGACAACATGATGAAACTGTGAGAACCGACACTTCGTTGGTGCCAACTTGGAATACGGGCGACATATACAACAGTCCCTCTATATTACTCTATGGGCTGTGCACGTATAGTGTAGGCCAACACCACAGATATAATAAAACACTATAGACAGCAGTAACTGACGATTATTATTTGAAGCCAGCCACCATATGCATGGTAATCAATGTTTACATAATAACCTTATCAATTAGGTATCTCTATGTATTATCACATAATATTTTCAGTCAAAAATAATAAAAAAATATATATAATTATTTCATAGACATATAAATATTATAGGTATAAACATTTCCACATATATAAAAACTCGAGAACGATAAGTCCGACCGAATTCACATAATATGCAGAGTAAGTACCCACCTACTATATATTTTATTATACCTATCCATATTATATTTAGAGTCGTTGGACTTTTGCGGTATTTATCAATATTTGTATTAAATATAATATTTACGTAGGTATATGTTGTGTGAAACCCGTTACACTCGGGCGAGAACCGAGCAGAGCGAGATTTGAGTTCTTAATAAAATCCGAGAATAGTGAGTTCGATACATTTTTGAATTATCTATCAACTTCGTCAACCCATATACAACAGAAACACTTTATGTACGAAGGACATTTATTATCTTTTAGAGATGCAAACTTCAAATTCCTCCGCAGGTGAAATATTTTTAAAAGTAATTAATTAACAGTATTATTTCTCAAAAAACACTTATTATTAATAATAAATCGTTTAAAAAATGAATTCGAATAACAAAATATTATGTGTTGGAATTTCGAAAGAATGATAACAAATTTTAACTATGATATTTTTACACAGGTATATAAAATATATACTTAGGATAATAAACAATAATATTGATTACCATGCAAATGGCTTCGGCATCAATATCCCCAGGAGCGTAACTGGGAGTGGACAAGGAGAGGAATTTGCTCCAAAAAAAAAGTTCCTTCAGTCGGCTTATTATGCGTGACCTTTTTTTTTTTTTTTTTTTTGCTTATTTACAGTTTTTAGGGGGAAATGAGCTCTTTGCAGTCGGCCGGCCAAATTGTGAAAAGTGTGAGACCTTTTCAGTTTTTTCGCTCATACAAAATGTTCAATCAGTCGGCCCGAATTCAGACATTGTCCGTCCCAAAAAAAAAAATTACTTCGCTACGCCCCTGAATGTCCCATATGGTGTCGTATATAATAACAAGTTAGCTATCCATATATAGTGTTTTATATACCTATGTATGTGGCCAACACGAAATGTAATGTACACACACGGCGGTCGATACATCAAATACATAATATATAAATATACGTCGCGCGGATTAATAATTTACGGCAGACACGGCGTATCGGTTTCCGTACCTATAGCGCGCGCGATGGTTTGGAACAGTGGAGACGATGACTTCGCGGATTTAATCGTACCCGAACCGGCATTATACTGTTGTGCGTGTACAAATATTATTAGGTCTATATAAGTAGTAGTATTATGGATCGACCGATTGGATTTCGAACGACGACAAGAGCGGAGAAAAAAAATAATAATAAATAAAAATATAACAATAATATAGCTAGGTAGTATAGGTATATTACCCATACCCATACGTAATAATAATAATCGTAGGTAATCGTACCTAATAAAAATGAACTTGGGCCCCGGTCCCAATGAACGTCGGGCCGTAAAAAATTTTGAAAAACACGTCGGGCAACAACGTGTATAATAACCTTATATTATTAAATGATAAAAACCAATTAACGTGACCTGACATATGGGCATATCTCGTACCGGCACGCAGCGTACGAACGGGGGCCCGTACGAGAGATGGGGTGACTGGTAAGGCGCATAATACAATATTTTTCCGTGTAACGCCACATGGTCCCTATACGTAGGCCGTACCGTGGCATATGGACCGGAGGGGGCCAGCTCGTGTCCTTTAGTAATATTGGTTCGCCACCTCCCCCAACAATCGCGTCCACCCGCTGCAATAATTGAAACGCATCGTGATGAATGTTTTTTTTTTTTTTTTCTTTTTTTTTTCCATCATATTATATATTATACAGTATAATATATACACCGTTCATACTACAGGTTAGGTACATAATATAGGTATTATGTTATGTACAAAAAAAAAAAAAAAAATATATATATATACATATACATATACGTATATACCTAAAAAGTCCGTATGTGTAGTGTATATATAGCCAACAAGAACTGAGCGATAATTTATTATATCGCAATCGTACTGTTTGGTGTGCGTTGTCCGAATCTATAATAATAATTAACGGCACGTGACACACCATCATCATCATCATCATCATCATCATCACACACACATCACCTGTACCGAAAAAACGAACCGTCACGTCGAGCCCCGGTGAACACGAAAAAAGGCCGGGTGTGTGTGTGTGTGTGTGTGTGTGTGTGTGTGTATAATATATTACAGGTATAAGTGTGTACCTGTGCGAGCGTGCACGGCTCCGGGCGAGATGCGATCTGTGTCCGGTGCGTTAAGAGGGATGTCAGCCCGCGAACGATTTTCGATGAAAAACCCGCGGGTTACAATTTCTCACTTTTAACTACTCGCAAACGTCTCTTGGCGATTATCGTTCGTTTTTAAAACGCGTGTAAACGTTTTAATCAAATATTTGTACCATTTTTCTTAAAATTTCCGGAAAATTGCCCATACATACAGAACCCCTTAGAAACGGCCGCGCCGTCATTCTCTTTACCGTTCGGAATATCCTTATTACGACTTTGTTATTTCTAATATTAGAGTAAATTAACCTATATAGTGAAACCTCTATATAGTGGACAGCCATGGGGAATTAAAAAAATGTCCACTATAGGGAGTTGCCCACTATTGAGAAAACCTCTACATAGTGGACATTTGCGAGAAATTACTAAATGTCCACTATAGGGAAACGCTATAGAGAATTGTATTGTGCTAATGAGAATTATACATGAACATATACATTGGAATATTAATTTATCATTTATATGTATTAAATGTTATATATTAAATATTTATAGGTATGTATTATATTAATTTATCATTTATTATTTTATATGTATCTAAATATTAAAAAATTAGTATAAAAATGTTTTATGATTAAGTACAATTAAAAAAATCGGTAATCTTTTTTTGTGTACATTTTTTCTGCTCTTCACAATGAATTTGTAAATTGGCTACCATTGATAATGCGATCTCATCTTCTTTATTTTTAAAATATGTTTATAAATTATTTATTGTTTTTCAAACTTCTTCAAACGTTGGATTGTATATCGACTCGTATTCTTCTTCTTCTTCTTCTTCTTCTTGTTCTTCGGGTTGTTCGGTTTCTTTTTCTCTCAAATTATCTAGATTACAATTGACTATATCTGATATTATTAATGTATTGTCTTCTGTAAGGATATTATTATCTATAGAAATATAGTCCTCAATTTCAACAGTACTCGGTACAAGTTCTGAGAATATGTTCAAATTTGCAACATTGTCATG
>JAIPRL010004300.1:0-39403 GCA_025469235.1 Pemphigus obesinymphae
ACGGGTTTAAAAAACGTGTATCACTTTTTCCGGGTTACGGGTTTCGGCTTTAACACGGTTTTAATATTTTGCGGGTTACACGGGTTTTCACCCCGGGTTCAAACCCGTTTTGACTCCCTGATTTTTAGTGTCAACATGGCCAATAAAAACCGTCTCGATCGATCCTTAGGAGACGACCGGATGATTTCAAAGCAGTTTTCAGGATTGAAATCCGACTTTTCAAAGTCTTCACAAATCTATCCCCGATTTTACGTAGGTGTTGCAGCAGCTTCTTACGCCTGTAGATTAAACGATTTGTTTACCGAAATAATAATCGTATATAACTATATTTTCAAATCGTAATTCAAACGCGTCCGAGTACGCAGTAATATATTTACGTTTCAATCGAAAAAAGCCGATTATAATGTTACAGAATTCGACCTTTCACATCGTACATATTATTATAATATATTGCGTGCGGCTTTTAATTTTCAAAAACGTTGAAAGAGAAGGGAGGACAATCGGCGTTCTGAAATTTCGGGCACGAGTGAGTATATAGAAAACGTATAGCCGGTAGAGAAACCCGACACCCGCCTACTATAATACACACGGTTAAAATGAATTATTATGTCCACAGTTTTTATGGTCAGTGTATACTAGCTGTACCTGCCTGTGCGTGTGTGTGTATATATATATATATATATATGTGTGTGTGTGTGTGTGTGTGTGTGTGTTTAAGGTATATATCTGCCAGAGGGCAGGGATAAAGAGGACACCCGTGTATGCGTTATTATCGGTCCCTTTGGGGCCAAAAGGAAAATATAATAACTTGGCGACAATTGAGAGTGAGCCGCCGCACGCATATAAATCTTAACGTCTTCCGTACAAAGGACCCGTTTTTTCTTTTTTTCTTTCAATACACACAGGATCCCGCACCCCGAGGGTAGTGTATACGGTATCGGAATGTTTGTGTATTCAGAGGAAATCGAGGTTAATTTTTTTTACACAAAACATTCTTCTCTTTCCCCTGAAAATGTTTAGTGGTGTTTATAATATCATATTATACCTATATAGATAATGTGACCCATGTGCAGAGGTATACCTGTGTGAGCCTTTAGCGCCATAAATCCACAACACAATAGCCGTATATATAGTATAGGTACCTGTACTATAATATATTGGACGGAGAAGAAAAAAAGAAAAATATTGAAGGACACGTCGTCACTGTCCTATGTCAATTATATATAGGTACCTATATAGGTATATACGTTCATGTATACACATACGCCTAGGTACGATAATAAACCCAAGGGGATTTTCAAAAAAAAAAAAAATTTTTTTTCCCCTTCCCCGTTTTTAGAATTCTTGTACATTAATATATTATATGATATATGGCTGGTACCCGTCCATGGGTATGGGAAAGTACACGTATATATTATAATAACGTCAGCACAAGATCGTCCAATATTATACATCGTGTAATATTAGTATTGTATACTTACTCAAAGGATGAAACGAGATGAAACGGTTTTTGATAAATCGTCCGGGGGATAATCCCTTTTTAAGTACGAGAAAGTGAAAACAATTGCGCCCGGTAGCCGTCATAAATTCCGGTGATGGAAACACTCAAAAGTCCCACCCATTATACGAGATTACGAATTCGGGAGCTGGCCGGTCCAAGAACGATATTGTTAAACGGCACGTATGCGTAATATATAATATATCACGTGCCTAATAAACCAGTCATTTTCGGGATTGTCGCAATGTTATTGTGTTCATACACACGTTATAACTACGTTATATGTGACCTTATTTCAATAATAAACGCTTTTCGACTAGATTTCTTTTCGACGTATAGCGTCGGAACATTAAAACACTTTTCTTTTCTTTTTTGTTTTGTGTTTTGTTCCACGAGTTTCTCTTGTGTTCGCCAGCGTATATATAAGATAAATATCCGATTGAATATACTTACCTATATATAATCACAATAGCCGGAGCGCCCGTTACACTTTTCCATTTTCAAATCAATAGAACAAAAAGTCCAACGCGAATGTCATCAATAATTTTCATTAGTAACTATATAATTTATATTATACTATTTTACCCGGTTCCGTCTCAATAATAACCTTTTTTCAATATTTTGGGGATTCCGTTCCGTAGATGCAGTTTTACTGCTATACGACGTATTAAAATGACAAATTTCCGTACAACATATTATATTAATGATTTAATACAATTATTTTTGATTAATTTTTTTTACACGAAAAACGACGAAACGTTATCATAATAATTTATGAATTTTTTAACCTTTTGAAAATTCGTATTTTTAATTATGGTTTTGGTAAATATAGCTTCAAAATTTACATAATATGTTTTACAGTTCGTGTAATAAAATTCAAAAAGTATGTGATTATAAAAAAACAAAAAAAAAAAATAAAAAAAATAAAGATATTTAATTATATAATTTAGTTAAAATACCTATATTTAACACGGATCGTGTGAATATTTTTTTAATAATAATCCATAATATTATCTTCATAATACCGGTCGAAAAATTACTCTATTTACTTAATATATATTACCTAAGTATAAGCATATATATATATATATATACTCAAGGCTGGGCATTAACGATTTAAAATTAAGTTAAAAAGTTAAGTTAATTTTAATTAAGTTACTTAATAAGTTACATTTTTATTAAAATTAACGTGTTAACTTCAAGTTAACTTTATACAAGAGTAGGTATCTTAGCAGTTCGGAGTTATTTTCTGATTTCTTATTTATTTCTTATATAAATGACGTGTTATATTTTTATTTTTACATTTATACACTTTTTACGGCAGAAGAGTCCCCAGTAGTTTTTTTGAGCGTAAAGAGCGTAACTATCCTTTTTTACTTTTTCACCATATATAGGTATATCGACTTTTTTTCCCTATTTAAGAAATTTTAACTTTTAACTAAATTATGTTACTTTTTTTTTCCAAAGTTAACTTTTAACTTTAAAAGTTAATCAAAAACTACGAGTAACTTTTAACTTAACTTAGATTATATTATTTTCAATTAACTTAACTTAACGAGTTAAAAAATATAGTTAACTTGCCCAGCCTTGTATATACCTATTTAACGGATAATCGTTTGTAATTCACCCGGGTAATATATGTATTATGTTTAGGTTGTGGTTAATAAAATAGGTAAGTACCTAGTAGGTAAGTATAATAAATTGTTATACGGACTGCGTGTACGTAATTACCATAATCGCGAAAATACATTTAAAAAATAATTTTTTTTTTTCTGTTTTATCTTGATTAATGTCTACTCGGGTTATTTATGTCCCGCAAACTGCCGACTATTTAATATTATGTTATTATACGAACCTATATATAATGTAGTGCGGTCGGAGACGAGAGAAAAATCAATTTTAGCTGGTTCGTTATAGCTTCCGGTAAATACCGAGTAAAGCCAATTGTACGTATCATACCAATATATATATATATATAAATATTAATGTATAATACTACAACGTAGTCATTGCAAAAATTTTGCCTGGGTAATTCAATAAACAAAATGTCTGAAAATATTTAAGAAAATAATTACCAACTACTTATTGCCTACTTCCGATCCGAACTCTAAATGCTTATTATAATAACGTGCGTGATTATGCCTCGTTTATCGTTAATTTTATTATGTAGGTACCTATAATAATAATAATAATAATAATAATACAAAGAGCTATTATAAGTATATTATATACATTATACCTAATGTTCGTACTCAAATTTGTCTTAATTTGTCAAATACATGATTTTATTTTACGATTTACAGAAAAAAAAAAAAAAAATCGTACGTATGTATTCATAATCGAAATTCTTCAATAGCGAAAATCCAACCAAAAATCGGTTAAAGTTTAAACCCAAATATATTCTTAACTTTATGAAAAATATTTTCAAAGTTTTTGTTAAATTTCTATATTTGACCAAGTCATCGCAGACGGATTTTTAAACTAAAATTATCAAAATCTTAAATCAAATTTCTCCATCTGTAGATTTTGATAAATCCGAGAATTTTAACCAATTGATTTCAACCAAACGACATTTTAAAGACTTTTAACTTTCGTATTTCATTGTAAATCGGAATTTCAATTTGTAGATTATAACATAATTATGTTAATTTTTAAAAACTAACCTACTTGGGAAAAACAAAAAAAAACTTTACAAAAGACTGGCGTGCACAGGCAGTAATCGTTGGCGCCAAAAACTATAATAATAATATTTTCGGTTGCCCTACATAGTAGGGTGGGTCGTGGGTATCTGCAGAGTACATATATATAATAATGCCTTAACCGTAACATTATATCCTCCGAGAAAACACTTGAAAATTAATTTTTCAATGTTTTTAGGTCAGAACGCATGAGAAAATTGTAAATGATCATTAATGTTTTAAAGAACTTTATACCTAAGTACAAAATATAATACATAATATTTCATATTTTATAAATTTGTTTATTATTTAATTATTAAATATATATATATATACCTATACATTGTGGGCAAGGTACATTAGATTGGATAGATTGGATTTTTGGACAAAAATGTTCTAATTTAATAACGATATAAAATTTAATTTAAACTATAATAGGTACCTAATTATTGTAATAATAATAAAAAAAAAAATTTAATTAGCAAAGATATGACGTTTATTCAGAAAATTGACGAAATATATACGTTTGGTTATTCAAAAATATTTTATCCTACAAATACATTACAAGCAACGCAACACGGGAATGAAGAAGTATTGTAAATCAAAAAATGACATCAAAAAGAATATATATACCTATTATACCTATACTATCTAGTATCTATAACTATTATAATATAATATATATATTTCAAAAATTAATATTAAAAATTGTATAGACAGAGGATTACACGACATACATATTTCCAATACATAAATTATGTCAAGTAGGTATTCATTAAAAAGAAATCTTAAAGCTACCTAAAAATTGCAAAACAATATACTCATAAATTCAAAAACTTTTAAAATTAAAAAGAACTTCTCTTTCTAGAAAAAAAAAAAAATGCTTTGTAATTCATCATGCGTAGGTATTAAATTTTTATTTTTTTATTGATGCATGTTGCACGAATTTAATAAAATGACAAAATGATAGTAAAAACTCCATAAAAAGTCTTACAAAAAATTGACCGAAAAGCTCAAAATATCAAAAAATTCAAAATAAAAGTTTCAATCTTGAATACTATACGAATATGTTTAAATAAAATAAGACCCAAATCCACAAAAAATTTTACTTACTGTATTTGCTTACAATAAAAAGTAAAAATTTTTGTGAATTTGAGTCTTATGTTATTTAAATAAATTATTCACAAGTACTCAAATAAAAATATATGAATATGACTCGAATTTAGTACTATAATAAATCTACTAATATGTTTTACAATAAAAAAAAAAATACAATTTCCACGATTCACATAGCTTTTAACATTATTTAAATAAGAATATTCCTTCTATAAGTAAAATAGTTATTATTTATTCAAATTTATCTAAATATAAATATATTATATATTATATCACCGCATAAGAACCATCATAGTTAATCTCAAAATATTCAATATTGAGTTATATATATATATATATAAAAAAATTCGTGTTTTAAAGACGCGTGCGACTGTGTTTTTAGATTCGATGTTTACCCGACAGTTTCGTTGTGAAAAATCAAAATGCCATCATGGCCTATGTATATTGGTATAATTACATCAGTAATTTATCTTTGTAATTATATCAGTGATGAAATCGTGACCAATCTCCGTTACTACCCGACATGGTTGCTTGCTCGGTTGACGTCTCAGACTTGAATTTCAATGTTGTGTAATGAGAAAATATCCGTCGAAAACATTATCAATCGTGTTAATAAAATATTTGAACGCGATTATGTCGTCCTATATTTCTCCTCATCGTGGCCCATCTAAAGTGTAAATATTATCGAAGACGATTACCGACAAAACGGTTTTTCGTTCCTCCCCCGATATGCGACGATTTATATAATATTCTTTAGGAATTCGTGCAACAAATTCAGTGTTTAAAGGGTTCGTAAAAATATCGCGGGGGGACTTAGTATCCCTCCGCCTCCCCCCCCCCCAATCAATTCTCTCTGTACGTATACGACACCGATATGGTATCCGACCGGTCCAGGGCTGTCCGTGTCTTCTTGCGGGCCACTTGCAGAACAGCGGCCGTGTGCGAAGTCGGTTATACCAAATCGAGGGCGACCGCGCACGGGCGCCGGGCAGACGGCGGGAATTTGGGGCCGGCGTGGCGGCCATACAAAATCGATTCAATATTACTCTCCGCTTCTCGTTTGTATACGAACACTCGGTAACCGCCGCCGTGCCGTTCTAGGTCAACATCCGTATCAGTGTGTCACACGACTTTCGTGTGGACGGCTGCGTGCGTGGCCCGGCCAATGTCCATTATTATTATAGCCCGACGTCATGACTCACTTATATAGCCGTACACTCATCACGTCGGGCCACACTCTCTGACTACGACTAGCCGACTACGACCAATAGAGGAGTGGAACCCGGTGGTGGTGGTGGTGGGGGGGGGAGGGTACTATCGTTCGCCGGGAAACCCACGATATACAAACGGGCCTTGGGGGATGGCCGACTTGGGGTTTCCGGCGATTTTTTTCGAAAACGCCCATTTTTAGGTATTTTTTAGGACTTGCAGTATAGGTACACATAGGGCTCGCCGTTCGCTCTCCCAACTGATATTGTACAGAGATATGATCGGATCAACATGATTCGATTACACTACGTCTATGCAAAATACAAGTCTCCGAAGTTTGGCATATCCGTTTTTCAAATTTTTTTCCATACGTATATTCACGATACATTTTTTCCACCGCTGAACATATTGTAAACAATTTCAGTCAAATAAAGATATAAATAAAAACACAATTTCTACAAAACAATTTGTTTTTATTTAACAATTTACGTATTTTGAAAACAATGTTTTCATCTTCAGTGTTAAACGACTACACTATAGTTATAAGTACTAAGTAGTTATAAAAAAAGTTACATAGAAATACGTATTTGTTAAATTATTTTCTAGAAATTGGATTTTTATTTATATCTATAAAAAATTCTACAAATAACTCAACACCAAAATATTTTAGTCAAATGTTGTTGTTTTTTTTTTTTTTTAATTGTATTCAATAATAAGTATCTAATACTCGACTATGTATAGGTTGTTTTTCCAACTGAATTACATGTAAATTTCGGTAGGTACCTATTTGATATGGTAGACTACTACAAGCACATTGCAAGGGATATACAACTATATATATTATATACTCGTATTTTTTAATATTAATATTTGGTATGCAAAACCACTAATCTGAAGATTATAGAATTCCAACGTCGAGTTGGGTTTTGAGAGATTACGAATAAAAATATGAATATCACTTAGAATATTTATTATCCTTCTACACTATTATACCTTTATTACTTTTATAATAATTGTCCATATATCTATTATGGCTGCTGAGAGTCGAGACTAATATTTTATTTAGTATAGTTCTAAAATGGAGAGGTGTTATAATTACATTAAAGGATTAAAACGGAGGATGCAGGATATATGTCTCTTTGGCATATATTACAAAGGTGTTCAAAATTCACTTTGGCACTACACCCTACAAACGAGTTACAATAACAAAAAAATTATAATAAAGTATTTCTCGATTCGGACTATTTTCGAACAGTTGGTTACAACTATTATAGGTTGTGTATTATATATACCGAACATGTACTTTTTTCTTCCATAGTTAATAAAAACTTTAACAATAACTTTATTATCCAACGTAAAGAACAATGATATAATATTATTTATTATATTAAAAAAATAATCTGAAGCGTTAAGATTAGAGTTTGATTACACACATTTTAAATACTATTTTTATCCTTCGTAATGAAGGACATCGATAAATATTTGACAAGAAAATTACGACTTAACCGACCTGAAAGAAGGGACTGACCGATTTTTCAAAATACTGAAAGCTAACCGAAAGAAAGATAAACTACACTGATTTCACCTCCATGATACGGCAATTTGTTATTTTCCGGGAGCAAGTAAGTAGATATAGGTATTTCTATTTTTACAATTGTACTGTTTCAGTAAAAGAAAAAGAACTTCAATTCGCACTATTTTCGTATTGTTTTCGAAAATAACGTGTAAAATGGAATTTTCAAAAAAAAATTTAAAAAATGTGTATTTAACATAATGTGACTACTATTTTTACAGACACTTCATAAAATACCTAATATATTTTTAGTAGTGACATTGATTACATTTAGTACTTCAGTGAATTAATTTTATTATAGGTTAATTTATAGGTTATTATAGGCATAAATTATATATATTGTATTTAAATATTTATAATCAATAGTATATTGGTACCTATATAATATAATACAAAGTATAATATATAAATTCAAAATGATAAATTTATTTCTTCAAAACTTCAAAATTCGAGTTTACTTTATTCTCATAATTTTATTAACATTCATTAAACCAAAAAACCACGTTCGATTATACAAACAAAATTATCATTTTACTTTTATATTATTATATTCTGTATAAAAGTTACCTAACGTTAAAATTAGTATTGTTAAAATAATTTTAAATATTATTTTTATACTTCACAGTCGTGGCATTTTTTTAAATTTTATTTGTAATTTTATCATTTGTATAAAGTTATTAAATTGTTGGCACATACATTAATTGTGTGTATAAATTACAAATTTAAATATAATACAACACGCTCTACATAATATTATTACTCTCAAGGACACGCTCAACCCTAATTTTTTTTAATCCAATACATTTATTATGCATACGAATATTATAATACCTATTATAATATATTTAGATGATACCCATATGGAACACAACCGCATAAAAAAAAAATTTTATTTGAAATTGTGTAAAATTCATAAAATTTCAGTACCTACCTATATTATTATGCAAATGCAGCATTTTATATGTTATATCGTATATAATAATATATACATATATTATTTAAACATAATTTATAGAAACTAACCTATATCCAGACAGTTTATAATAACGTAATATTTTACCATTGATTATACTATGCCCATTACAAAATATAATAAATAATTGTACGAATATAAGGTATAATATTATTATATTATAATTATTATTTTACTTCATACGTTGTCTGGAAATATAATATTATTATATAATATATTATAATATACCGTGTACACAACAAATTCGAAAAGGATTTAGAAATCATTTCTTATAAAATAGTATTAAATCTATATAAATCATTTTTGTCAGATCTGAGTTAAATTGAAATCTATCAAATTTGCACGTTAAAATTATTCATTCTAAAATTATGCATTGTATAATATGGAAAACAACAAGATATAATCCCACGAAACAGTAATCCCAACAAACGAATTTATAATCATTGTGTAAACTTCACGCTCATTTCCAATGTTTACATTACCACCTACCCGAATATCTGAGTATATTTGACTTTAAGAATTATTAATATGCAAAAGCTAATATAGAAAAGTTAAATTTCCAAATCGTTGTAAGTACAGAACAAACATAAAATCTAAAAATCTACGTTATGAAAATCTCGTGTAAGAAAAAATGCAATTTTTTCATTTGGAATCGGGATAAAAAGTTCATAAATACCAATAAAAAAGATTGTAAAACAATATATTTTTATTAATTTTCATGCCATTCTTTTACAACATTTATGAAAAATTGTTTTTTTTTTTTTTTTTTCATTTAAACGAAAGTTTACACGCATTATTTTTTGAGTACTTATTGTTTCAATCGATAAAATATATTAAAATGGTAGCCTTCAACTAAAACCCTATATATATATATAAAAAAAAGATGTGTACTCTACGCACCGTTCAAATAATGTTATTTCAAAGCCTAGTTTAAGTCGTTTTATTTCATAATCGTCAATACTTAGCGAATGTATTTTTATTTACATTAAAAAATACAAATAAACTTGGCAGAAATATTTACAGGATTTAGGACTATCTACTGCAGATATAATATTGATTCGATTATAAATTTATGGTTAAAGTTGTTGTCGTCCATTGTTAAGAAGAACTGTCAAATATAAACAATTTATATGAAACCGTTTTAATTTCGATAACCATTTGGATTTAATACATATATCTACTGATATTATTATTATTTAAGTGACAACGTACAACTTTGCAATAATTTCCTATGGTGGAAATTTTAGATATAATAGAATTATATGATATATATAGATACTATATATTATAGAATAGTATGTGGATAAAATTACAATTTTATACACACTACCTATAGGTATTAATTTCATTAATAATTCTATTATATTTAAAATAAAAGTACTTCAGTTTGAAAGTACTGACATAACTGCAAAGTTTGAAATTATATAGTAATGCGCGTAAACGTAGGTCGAGACGTGCAGTGAATATACAAAGAACGGGCCGTATGAATTAATAAAATCTTTTCCTTATACTTTATTCATGTATACACGATTTAAGTACATTTTCGTATCTATCGTGTGTTTATAATGTGTGCACGCGTGTACACTTTTTTCAGATGTATTTTTACCCCGTCTCCTCGCCCAAGCTCCAATTTACTTTTTTATTTTATATTATTTTCATTTCATTTGAAAAAAGCCAACTCTGTAGAAAATCTTTTTCATTATTAGGTAAGTACATATACTACAGAACAAGACATTTATCGTTTAAAAATGTGTACTATTTTGTGTTTTATATACTATTTTACTAGGTACCGCATAATATTATTATATCATACAACGTCCGATGTGGTAAAAATGCAGTAGGATGTACATTTTGACCATCTATATAAAATTCGTATATAATCCCTATAACATGTGAAATACGAGGTAATACGTAAGTGTGCTGTCATGATTTGATTTGACAAAAAAACAATAAACACGGTAAACTTAACAGTACAATATAGTACCTGACTGTTAACTATGTATGCACACGGGTATTCCGAAAATATCACTTATTCACTCGCAAGTATTGAGAAAGTTCATAACGTATACTCTGTTCACTTTAAGAATTTACTTGTGCACCAATCAAAACTAGTCTACATCCACTATAAATAT
The DNA here is from genome assembly GCA_025469235.1 of Pemphigus obesinymphae. Taxonomy (NCBI): domain Eukaryota; kingdom Metazoa; phylum Arthropoda; class Insecta; order Hemiptera; family Aphididae; genus Pemphigus; species Pemphigus obesinymphae. Next base: position 11,180 of record JAIPRL010004300.1, read on the forward strand.
AAGGTATAAATATACCTTACTATTATAGAGTCCTTAGCAATAATGATGCCCGTAACGAATATTTTCTTAACGTGAACAGAATATTATAATATTTAAATATTTAAAAAATAATTGAACGGGGCGCAAAGGCTATAAGTAGATATCTGTACCTTAATAATATGTTTGCATGTTTATGCCATTTAGAAATCGGATCAAACTCATATACATAATATTGTATACGCTCGTCGAAATTGTTTTTTTTTTTTTTTTTTTCTAAGTTCAAAAGGTTCTTATCTCTCGGGATTTTGGAATTTATTTATTTATTTTATGAAAATCCTTGCGGATTTTCCCTTTAAAAAAAAAATCAACTTGTTTATGGGCGAAAAGGAACGTTCGATAATTTTACGACTCGCGAGTCCGTGTAAACATTATTTGCATAAACGCTGCAGGAGAGGATTTGACGGCGAAAAAAATAGCAGTTTCTAACACATAAATCATTTTTCTTTCTTTTATAGATTATCGCACGCGATTTTGTTCAACTTTTACCGTTTAATTGCGCGTGCATATTATACACTCGTACGAAAAATTAAATCAATTATAATTTGCAAGCTTTGAGAAACATTATCATGATAAATAACGTGCAAAGTCTTGTAGAATCGTGGAAGGATTCTCGCGTACAGCACAAACGTCAAAAACGGATGACATTTTGATAAATAAACGTTACATAGTTGCTATAACGGTACTTTAATGACGTCATAATACTGTGACACGCCGTATAAATAATAACTATTTTTTACAAATATCTATTTGTCTTCATTCCGTGCGTATAATATAATACTCGCCAACGGACTAAAAGCGAGAAAAACTACACTATAAAACGGCGTATAATAACACTCGAAACTGTTGAGCCAGAAAAGAATGATGGACCCCTACAGTATCGATTTGGCTGCACAGAAATGCATAATAAGCGAACTTCGTTCTCGAGTACATTACTCGGAGGACTTGTATAATAGTTCTTCGCTAACGACAATGTACGGTGGAAAAGCTTCATAGATCCAAAATGAAAATAATATATATAATAATACATATAGAACATTTTTTTGTAATTTAGCGTTTCGACCATTACCATTAATAATAAAAGTGCCACTGTGCTCGTTTGTTATTTCAAAAATCATTTACATATTATTACGATATATATGTATGTATACGCGCTGTAAAAATATATAATATTTTGTGAAATAGAGGAAAAAAACTGTTAGCGACGAATAATATGTATAGTTTTTAAATTATTTCCGTTTTAATGAAATCAAACCGCAGGGATAACGGCGATAACCGTATACAGATAATAATTTATTACTTTATAGGTTATTAGAAGTTTTTAAACAATCGGTAATTTGAAAAACCAGGAGCTGATTTTATAAAACGCTCCACAAATAATTAATACTTACCTATATAATATAATATTATATTATATCTTCCGCAGTGGTACCTTCAAATGTATTACACGTTTTCGCATGTGCAGCGTGTGTCTAATGTTCATATTATATACATAATATATAATATACCATTTTACGACTTCAACCATATGTATAAAGTTTTCATAAGTATCGTAAAAATTGATAATAATAATAATGGTAAAAGGACAAAATCCGTTCAAATTTTTTTTTTTTTAATTTTATAAATATTTAGATATGACATTTTAGATAATAATTTATAGAATATGAATGGTACTAATGGCAGGTGATAACGGTAATAACCCAGTACTCCCGGAGTAAATATCTGTGCTATAATGTACGGTTGGTCCGTGTGTACGCATTATCTACGCGAGCGCCCGTGTATCTAGACACAGTAAATGTATATTGTTAAACTGTAAAATGTGAATATGGTTATTGTGTATTTCCGGAAAATTTCTTATATCGTTTTTAAATATTAATGTTTATAGTTTTTAATAATTCGTAAAATGTACCAATAGTTGGAATAATAAAATAATCAACGCAATTCATACTTTAAATTCATTTTTATTCATATTTTAAAGTTCAAAAAAAAAATTTTTTTTGACGGATTTTGCCCTAGTATAAATAATACTGGGCGGATTTTATCCTACATTCAATAATAATAATAATAATAATAATAATAATAATAAAAATGTGTAAATTTTACATAGATGCATTTTGAAGTGGTCAGATTATAGGATATAAATATACATGATGACTTTTGGCTAATGAACAGCTTCCAGTTTTGTGTTATTAATCTCATTTAATATCAATTAATGTTATTGTGTATATAATATATACATGTACAATTTAATGTATAAAAAAATTTTCTGAATTTAATTGAACTGAAATAGTCTTTAAACTAAGAACGATTTTGACATGACCAATATAATAGTGACCAAAAAAACTATTTTTATTTTACGCGTCACAAATTATTTTTATTTTATATTCAATAATCATAAAACCGCATAGGTACTTTAAAATATAATTATTATAATATAGGTGATAAATATACAATATTGTAATGACCTAATAAAATGATTTAATGATAATAATATAATATAATATATATATGGTCTTATAACTAATCGTAAACAGATATATATATATATATATATATATGCCCAATTATGTATTAGTCGTTAGTGTTTTCGTAAATACATTAATAAACATAATACGTATATCATTCGATTCTGTGTATATTATATTTTAACATTTTAGCAATAATTCGTTATCAAAATATACTAAGTATATTAATTAACTATATTGAATAATAATACATCTAATGTATCAAACGGTTTTTCTTAATTTTGATAACATAATAATAATGTATACAATATACATTGTACAGTGTACACGAGAGTTTGAATTAGTTAACGAAATAATCGTATAGAGTACATATACAGCTCATATTATATTAAGTACATATTACATAATATTACGTGTATATCAGTTGTATATGATCAAATTTATAGTATCAACTAACTTTATAAGTAAATATAATATAAACACACTATACAAGATAATTCGGTAAGTTTGATAAACCCATTTTTCATCTTTTAATTATGCATATTTTTTATTATTATTATTATTATTTTTTTTTTAATGTTTAATAACACATAAAACTTATACTTTGTAATACTTTGATTCTTTTATGTCACTAAAGAATGCTCTGTAATGATAAAAACTTTTTTATTAATGGGAACCTTTTTCTTCATTGTGATTAATATGATTATTTAGGTAGGTAATTTTTCTACAAAAAAACTTTCACAAGGAAAAAGAGATGTTTCAACTTTCCATAAAAAAAAGAGTTCACACCTATCAGCATAACACTGCAGGACATCCTTAAATGGCAGGGAAAAAAAATCAAAGTATTAGAGAATATAATGTTATAAGTATACTTAAACATCCCCTTAAAAAATATAAAAGATATGCATATTTAAAGGATAAAATTGGAATTATTATCCATCCAGTTCATCTGCGCCCTTGGTGACGTCACACGTATGACCAGATAAGGGGTTCAAAAATATTAATTGAACAATGTGTGATACCTACAATGTGCGACTTTTATTTTATCATGGATATTATTGGGTAATCAGTATTTTACCGGGAGTATGTGAAAAAAGTATGTAGACAATCTGTACTTCTGTAATTTTAATAACCCCTACAAATTAAAAAATGTAACGGTCGCTAAGGGTGCAGATGAACTGGACGGGTTATACATAGGTAGTATGTATTATATTTCAACCGCGGAATAAAGCCTAAAAATTTAAAAAAGTAAACGAAAAGAAGGCTAAATTTAAAATAATTATTTATTATAGTTTAAATGTTTATTTATTAAATAGAAAATAGAAAAGTTAACAACAAAATTAGATTTTAATTTACAAACAAAAATAATATAAATATAATTTATCATCTACTATTATTAATATTTAGGTTAACAAAGATTCAAATGTAAAATATGGAATATAATGAAAATGGTCATTGTATTCCATGGATATTAAAAAATATTATAAAAATTAAAATGTCTTCTGATAAAATTTATTATGTTGTTAATATAATTATTATTAATTGGACTTTTTTTCCGTAGGAATTTTTCCTGTTACCATTATACTCGTATTATCAATACGAATTAATCGAGATGTGTGAAGTTGTGAACACTTAAATTATAGACGTAATAATAATTGTATTACTTGAATATGCAGTATTTTCGTTGGAAGCTTTTCGATGTCTATACCTATAATAACGTAAATTTTAAATTCTATAAACCTTAAACGACAAATTCTGTTTAATAGGTACGTTAATCCTTATTTATTTTTTATACGATTTTTCGATTACGGCATAGTAGGTAAATTATACTAGTTGGTGGTTTTTTCTTGAGAAATAATTTTAAAAAATTGTGTAGTGTTCTGTAGCGTCGGCTCATTGACTTATAGTTTCGGCTGTGTGGTCGACGGTATATTTAATTATTATTTTACTAAATAAACTAGGTGCCTATAATTTTCGATCCGATATACAGTGTTGATTAACTATATATATATATTATTCAATTGTCGAGTGTATATATACTCGTATAATAATAATAATATGTATAATGACTCAATCAAACGAATATTAAATGTGGGTTTAAACGATATACATATATAAATATTAATAATCTGTGATGGTTTTGGTCGTAAAAACGATTTTGGAAATCACGTTGGAACGTGTCAATATATATATATAGGTATAATAATATTATAGGTACGTAATGTTCATCGGTGGTTGTGATTTCTCCATTTATACCTGTACCAGGCGCCATGTAAACGTTTACGAAACACTGGTTTTTATGAACTCTATACGTATATTGTCACGGAAACGGGTGGGCGACTGGGGTCATCGTTTTTCTGTTTAGACCTCCCTACACATACATACATACATACATACATACATACATATATATACATATATATATATATATATACATTTATACAGTACACACCCATTTATATATATATAATATAATATGTACCTAAGCCGTCACGAGATTTCTTCACGGTAGATTTTACACATAATACGCATTTTTATTTGCCCTAAAATCCTTAAAGGAGGCCTTACCTGGCACAATGACAGATGGGACCCGGCAGAAACGTACATCCGTTTCTACCCAAACGTATATTTTTCTCATTCAAACACCGCTATACGGAGTCCTCCTGTAGGGTATACCTGCTGCTGCTGCTGCTGCTGTCGGCCGTCATCGTCGTAAAGAATATTATTATATATATATATACCTTTATATATAGAAGGTACACACGACAACAACGACGATGACAAAAAGAGAACATAACTACTAGGTACCTATACAATAATAATAATAATAATAATGATAATTTATATACCTATTCTTGGGTTTTCCGAAAATTGATCGATTTCGCACAACCGTAACAGAAAAAAAAAAAAACATTTCATTTATCATATAGTCATGAGAAAAAAAAAATAAAATAGGAAACAGCAATACGTATTATTTGAAGAAGGAACTATGGTAACCTTCTTGCGAAATTTTTTTTCCCTACACGAGACGACATAATAATATATAACCCGAGTAGCAATTTTAGTTCAGCGACGGTTCAAAACCTATATCCCCGGGTCATGTTCACTTACCGGTCCATGCACCGACCGTTGCGAATTTCGAATACCGATTTTTAACATTGGTGAACCGAGTTCATAGGTCGCGGTGTGGACGGTTTTACGGTTAATTTGTCGACGGCTCCACGAAAGTTCAAATTTAGCAAATATACGCAAGAAAATTGGCGAACAGTCAGATTTTGAACTTGTAAACCAACTATCATATCCTAATATCTAAATTCTATGTAGTAACTAAGACCTACGCCTTAAACATTGGACACCTTCCTATTTATAAATTAGGTATAGTGTCTTTAATTATATTTGACTAGGTATTATAGGTAGTCTATATAACACTTAAATATAAGAAAACGATCAAATTTGTGTTCTATATGTCACACGAACCGACTGGGAACTCAAACATATTATTGCGTGGTCATTTTTTGAACCTTTGAACGGTCTATATGCATGGTTCGTTCAAATACACCGACCGCGAACTATATTTGTTCAAATACTGTTTAAAATCGGCGTATGCACTTTGTACGCATCTCTCGGCCACGTGAACCGACCCAGCACCAACTAAATGCTACTCAGAAACACACTATATTTATATAGTTCATACTGTATATAGGTTACGATATTATATATGACATTGGTGTATCTCAAACGGTTTTTTTTATGTAATTAACTCGTTCTGTAAAATTTTTTTGAATCGCTTCGATTAATTTCTATGTTTTTACCGATACGACTATTTTTTCAGGCTCAATATTTGTATGCACTGTGACATATTATAATATGTCTAGTATTGATTACGAAATTGCAAGTGTGAATTACGATTTTTAAACGTTTTAAAAGTGTACACCGATATAACAGTAGGTACCTATATAATAAAGATTTACAGAAGTAATTAAAATTCTAGTATGTAGGTTAATGGCCTAAACATTTCCTTAAAAATACAAGTTTCTACAATAGGAACTCGAAAAAAAAAATGTTTTTCTTAATTTAAAATTGAGTAATCTAATATTATTTTCCATAAAAGAATGTATAAGAGTTATCCGGACATTAGTTATAGTTGAATAAAAATAGTTGGTATAATTATGAGATTGATTCTATTTCAATATAGCCTATACAGTCCACATTACTACCGGCTCAATAAAATATTAATAATAAGTGATATATTTAAATTTAAAAAGCCGGTCAGTATAGGAGTGGAAGGTTTGGTAGAATACTGGTGGTGGATATATTGAATTTGAAAGCAATGATAAATCATTTCTTTCAATAAAAACAATTCTGAGCAGAGCTCGATGTGATATACTTACATAAATATTACAGTTGAAAATTATATTATATCACCATATATATTATATTATTTCAGTATATACCCATTATCCGAATAAACATTTAATTTTAGCCATATACATACTTTGTTAATTTACAATAACTCAGAAATCACAGTCTAGTATCCAACAGATATAATAAAATATAAACTACATAATAATATTGGCTTGAAATTAAAATGTCATTTTCACTATATAAGTAGGTATAGTTTTGTATAGTATACGTATGTATATATACATCACTGTAAAATATATATGTATATATACAGTGTATGGCTACATGTACTGTATAAAAGGAACTTTCTTTTTCCCTAAGGAAAATACTGGAAAAATCGAAAAATTATATATTGTATAATTATAATTGTATACGATACATTATTGTAAAATCAATAACTTCCTCGCTACGTTCAGAATGTAAAACAATTAATAATGATGTATGTATTATATGCGACTAGGTATAACAATGTTATTTTAAATTCTGAGCGAAGCTATCAGTGTATTGGTTTTAAGATAATTTCTCTTTAAATATATTATTTTTGGTAGAAGGAATCGAGTAGGAGCTTTGGAGTAAAGAGCATTTTTCATAGCAAATTTCTTCTAGTCGGTACTTTAAAGAGGTCATTTCTCCAGTAGTTTCTTTAAGCGCAAAGAAAAACTATATTTTATAACGGAAATATTTTATAAATGTAGTGGAAATGACAAAATAACAAATCTAATTTTCATGGTTACCTATGTTTTTTTTTTAAATTAAATTGTAATACGGAACTTTGTTCAAAATCATCTTTAATTTAAAATGTAAAATAATAATAATACATAATACACTATTCTGTCAAGGACTGAAGGGACAACGACAACTTTCACCATTTGTATATGGACGACTTTTTATAATTAAAAATTATCACAAGTTATACTCCAAAAACTACAATAGTTCAAGTACAATTTATACCAACTAATTAACGAAAATATGTATTGTAGAATTATTATTCATTACTGCATTAGAAGATATATTGTCTACTAAAAAAAAAAAAAATTGAAACTTAAAATGTGGTATTTTATGAGCAATACGAATTTTACAAACAAAAAATTCTGCAGCGTGCGTTATATAAAATTTTCATTCATTCAATAAATTCATATATATACCATTATACACACATACAGATTGTAATATAATAATGATACATTTTACTGAAACAATTAATAATAATCTGAAATGCATTAACACCTTAAATCAAAAAAAAAAAATGAATAATAATTTAAAACACAATACGATTATTAATATTATCGTAGGTAGGTGAACAAAGAGGGATTAACGAAAACCCCACGAGTACTTTGGCGCACTTGAGTAATAAATACTTCTGTAAATAGCAAATAGCATTATTATACATTATTACACATTTTGCACGACTATAGCCACATATTAGCACACAGGGCACCAAACAAACGATTTCACATTATTTATTATAGTTATATTATTATTACCATATTAAATGAACTTATGTACTGTGTCTATATAGGTATAGCTGATTATAAATATTAAAGAGTCAAAGTATAACATAATATAATACATATAGTTACACGTGTAAGTTGTAACATATTATTATTGTTATTATTACTCCAAGAAACGACTTTTTATAATAAAATTATAATATGAATTGTCATTTTCAAAGTTAATACTTCTATCAGACTGATAACAAACGACAAAATATAATTACATAAAATTACAATTCGTATACATATACATATCATATAGGTAGGTATATGTAATATGTGCACAATGTATAGGTATATGTTATATTTTTACCTACTGCAAACTATATTATTATACAATATAATTATGAAGAATTAAAAAATACAAACGCCGCGTGTGACAATAACTATATTTTATCGTTGGAGATAAATAATTGCGTTTATCACTGTTATATTATATTACATCAGGTGCCTACTATCGAAATCCAAACATTTACTTTTCACTAAATTCGGATCATTAAACTCGGAAAATGCATCTTCGTAATTATATTAACGTAATACTACCTATAATTAATCCCATGCTAAAGAACAAAGCTTTAATAACTGTAGGTATATATATATATATATATATATATAAGCATCAAAATATTTAATTAATTTTTAATGTTATAATTATAATTGAAATCGAAAATTCAAGGCTAATTCGTTGTTTTGTTCTTTCATTCATTGCTAAATTGTCAAGGCTTATTAGTTTTGGCCAATGGTACTTTTGTTAAGAAACTATAAAAATATTTTATAATCATAATATCAAATATAATACTATACTATACTACTAATATATAATGTCTTCGTATGAAATCAAGCGAATAAAATGGATTAACAATGTAGTACGATTTTAAATATTTATTACGCTCGTTTTTTTCCTATATTAAAATGAAATTACATTGTATACATAATAAATTTATTAGACTCGTACATAGACTAAACACACTCCGTTTTAAGGGATTTTATTTGAAACATAATAAATAATATGTAGTTATTTTCGGTGATTTATATATTATATTCTACGGAAGAAAATAATTTTCAACCACTATTTTTACTCGTAATATATAGTTTCGGTAACGAGATATGAGTGTAAAGGTACGAAATAGCTTTAAAAAAAAATACAATTTTTTTCCGAAGTTCTCGAATTATTGCGTTTACGTATTTATTATTTGGCTGGGAATACTGCGCCAGTAGGTATATTATAATAATATATATTACACGGCCAGACGGAACGAAATGCTCGGCGTTATTATTATGTCTTTATCGTTTAAATTTGCCACTTTAGAGTTTATAGGATAGGAACACCTGTATTATTATTATTATTATTATTATTATTATTATATGTATAATAAACATTATACATGCATTGTTTTCATTCGATAACGTATGATCGAGTGTTTGACGTCCGTGATTGAAAACGTTCGTGTGTGTTAAGTGTTTTCACATCGGGTAAAACGCAATGTCAAATGAATATCCACTTATATCCACTTGTATATCTATAATTTCGATCACTATATTATTAATAATATACGTACGTAATAAATTATTGTTGTTATCACTATATTTACTGTCCAAAAGCTGTATAATATTTTACCGTCCACTGTAGAATACAAAATTAAAAAAAACTTTTAGATTTCAATGACCACAGACAAACGTATACCTACCTATTATACATATATACATATATATATATATATATATATACTATGTATTATAATATAATCGAGTACATATTATGTATGTTCGACAGACTTGGGTCGTATTCCGAATAGGTACTGTATCCGGAATGTTATATTCAAAATATTTTTTTTTCTAAAGCATATTTAATGTAGTATTTTCAATACTAATTAAATATATTTTAATCCTTCAAAAAACAATTTTCAAAAAGGGACCAGTAAGTGTTGGAAGCACTTCGCTTATCAGACAGGATAATCTTGGTCTAGGTATTGTGTTTTAAAGCAATGATATTGCATTGAAAAAAAAAAAACGTTTCTAAGTGGAACTTCGGTGTAAGTAGTATAAAATATGTCAATTATGTATATTCAAACATTATAGGCATGTTTTAATCGTAAGAACAATTGAATGTGACTTTACTAATTATATATAAGTAATACAAATAATATTTATTTACAATAGCTAGACGTTATATACTTAATTACTTAACTATATTGCTATAATAATTATTATACATTTAATATAATTTCGTGTCAAGATAAAATATCTACAGTTATGTACTCGTACTTAAAATTGTTTTCCTAGTCGTTTCTTCAGATTACTAATAATTATTTTAAACAATGATATAGGTACATTTATCTAGATACAATTAAAAATGACATGCTCAATGTATAATTTGTAAATTTATTTAACAATACAATAATTTTCGTATTTTACAGAATAAGAATTAAATAACATATATAAATGCATTGCAGGCTGTTACAGTGCATTATTATATTCCCACCTTGTAATTTTAAAGAAAATATAGCTGTGAATAGAATTAACTTCATAGAGGTAAAATTATTATGGGACATGTACTCAGAATCTAAAACAAATTTTAGCGATCAATTTTTTTAAATTTAGCTAAAATAACGTACGACTAACAGTATATATTTAATTTTTACAGGTCTTAGAATCTCATTTTACCAAATATTTAGACTTAAATAACTCGGAATTTATCTTTATGTCGAAAAACTTTTAATGACTATAAAAAAAAAAATTTCTAAAAATATATGGAATACTTTTTGTGAAGCATCGGATACGTGTTTGAAATACTATTATAAAAAGTATTTTACCTAGGTCTGATATTTAAAATACAACGTATATTTTGAGAATTGAGATAACAATATTATATAATCACGTCTTTCTTAGGTTTTCCTTTTAAAGTGAAAAAATTATTAGCAAATATTATACGGTGTAAACGTACTTATATTATTTAACTCGTAAAATATTTCAATATATTAACATTTCAATCGATAACTTCAAATATACTTATAAAATAATTTTTATTGAATATTTTTTTAAAAATTTAATATTTTTCATATAGGTATATATTTGTCAATTGTGTATATTTTTAAATATATGAAATATTATTTTCCGTGTATACGTATGATTGATTTATAAATATTATTCGTATAAAGTGTTGAACTAATATTTGAATTTAAAATAATTTAATATGATTATATCACAGAATTGTGCGCAATAACCTGAGTTTTGAATGACGTAGTGCAATATAAAATTAACCGATGGCGATTTTCAAGTGTTAATATGTATATGAATGTATATGATATAATCCATAAAAGTCAAAACGTTTTTTTTTTTTTTTTCAAATTCAAGTGCTTTTAATTATGATTTATATGATATATATTTATATTTATATTTATAATATATATATTTATATATCTATTATGTGTTCGAAATTCGCACAGTGTTACACATTAATATATAAAGTATGTATATCGCTTTGCGTAACGATATTAATTATTATTATTATTATTATTATAATACTTTATCGATCAATATTATCAATAAATTAATACATATATTTTAAGAAACGTACAAATCCTTGGATAACAATTATTGATAAAAACTTTATACAACGATTGCAATATATTATATTGTTATATATATTGTGTGTATCACTATAATCGTTTTTCCCTGCGTTATTATATACAGGTATACCAGTAGGTACATATATTATATCCTAATAATAATAATAATATGTATTGTATAATATATATAGTTTTAATTAGTTCGATACTCAGTACTAGCTAGGTAATTGGTAAAAGTAGGTGTGTTTTTTAACTTGCTTATTTTGCACCATTTGTGCAGTATAGTATGATAAACTTACCTATATATATATTATATATAATATATATTATATATTTATAATGTTATCACACAGATAACAAAATAATATTTCCAATAAACAAGTACACAGTAACAATGATCGAATCAACAAAAAAATTAATTTCTTACGTACAAATACTGTATTGAAATTATATTAAACCTTTCAATAACGCTATACGCGTTATTTATCGGTCTTGATTTCATCCTTAATTGGCACGTACACACGACTACGTAATGTGTATTATTTATTGTAATTATTGGTAAATACACTCATTAAACGTGTATTATGTATTTGCGTACGTGAATTTCGTTAAACTCGACTCTCCTCCCCCGTCGTCATCTTTTCACGATCTTGATACTATTCAAAAGAATTTCTGCCGAACGTTCAATGCTACCAACACGTTTTGAAAATTAAAGAAGAATAAAAAAAAAAAAAGTAGAATCGAATAAAAAACAAACAAACAAAAAAACCCCACCTCAAAGGTTCCGACTATTTAAATTTCCATCGACCGCAATAAATTAGATTGTAAAAAAAAAAATATATATATATATAGTACGAATATGATAATATATAGGTACATGCCACGTTAAAACGGACACGACTCGTCCTTCGACGTATCACAAGTGCTTTAGAGCGAAAAATTCTCGTACATCATCACCACATTTGTCAATTATTGTAAACATCGACGACGACATTATATTTTGGCTTGTAAAAACTTATTATAATATACCCAAGTAATAGTAATAGCGATGATGATATAATTATCACGTTTATGTCATTTTGCATTTTATTAATTGCTAAAAGTTCATTTCATTGCACCAGTGATCTATAACGAGCAAGTGACGCGTGTTAAAACGAAAACTTTTTTTTTTTTTTTTTTTTTTTTAAATGTCATATTAACCCAATTTTCACACTTATTCGTCAACTTAATTATATTGATATACTAAGGTATGAACACAAATACAAAACAAAATACATTTTCATTTATATTATGTACCTCTATACCTATAAGTGATGATTCTGATGCAGTTATTCTAATTTATATATATTATATATACCTACATAGTAGTATAAGGATAATATTTTATGGCCTTCTTGAAATGCTTTATACTTGTGAAATTATACATTGATAATATCACTGTTCTTTATAAATACATACATATATACATAAGTATATAATTATTCGCGAAAATCATAAACTCGAAAATATATTAAGTAGGTATAAAAAAAATTAAGTTTTAGATACGGATTCATAAAACAAAACAGAATTTGCTTTTTAATTCTTATTATTGTTCAGACCAATACATATTTACAATTCAATGAAACTATATTATCCTCATTGTGTGTGTACTAATATGTTTAGATAAATTAAAATGTCTAAGAAGCTACAGTAATTAGAATATAGATTTCTGACGATTAAATCATCTGATTAACAATTCAAATGAAAAAAAAAATGACATAGATAAACCTCGTGGAATATGTACATAGTTTTTAAGTATACTTAGTTAATCACTCTGTACAATACCTAATAACAATAATAATAATAATAATAATAAGAGTACGCAAAAAACAGAGCAAGACCGGTCGTTGTCGTGGTCGGAATGTTTTTTTTTTTAGACGTTTATAATTGAACGGTGATCCGTGGTTAATATTTATTAGAGGTTCGAGTACTCGTATATATCTTGTCTGCAATGTCGTGATTATTATATTATTATATTTTACGAAACTCGTAACAGTATATTCATCATAAAGGGATATTAAAAAAAAAAAAAAAAAAAAAACACTTATACTAATAAGTAATGAGTTATTAGCAAATTACTAATAAACAATGGTCAGTCAGAGAAATAGTACTATTATGAAACGATAAAATAAAATGTTAATAAATTTTTTTAGCAATATATTTTATTTGCATTGTCATAATATTGTTCAACATTTATTTCAGTTACCCGTCGTACGTAAACAGAATATTATATTATAAAATACATAATATTATATAAAGACCCGTTCATTACTTGGACTTATACACGTATTATGGTATAAATTACTCAATTTACATAAGCCAAGATGATTTTTGGATTCGAATTGATGGAAACTGTACACAAGTACTTACACCGTGTCCCGCGAGAATTTACTTATATTGTAATAACTAATATTTCTCCTAAAAATAAATACGAATTTTTTTTATTTAATTTAAGAATTATAACAAGCATAAAAATTAAAATTACCTACATACAATTTATAACCAATTACAGAGTTAATTTTTCGAAACGTTTTGATTGACTGTTTGCACTAAAATGGCGATTTGTAGAAATATTGTTTTATTCATTTATTCGAAATTGACTAAAAATCAGGGCACGCGTACAATTCGACAATTTATACTAGGTATGTATTCATCACAATAATTTTTAATTATACTTATAATATTTTTGATTTTCAGTAAATTATAACAATATTAATAAAACATACAATTTTGGTGAAACTGAGAAGTCGACACGTTGAATTTTTCAGAACAATCATCGATTTTTATTATTATTAATCAATAAAATGAGTTTTTATATTATTTCAAAAATACAAAAACATGTATTTTATCCGAGACTGTCGTTTTATTGAAATATATAAGTATCTAGTATCTATCCAACTAATAATATAATATCGATAATTTGACTGATGATTTTGAAAAAAAAAAAAAAAAAAAAAAAAAGGAATTTTAAAATAATTATTTTCCTAATAGTATTTTAAAAATGCTAGTGGGTATACATGTATATATATATATATATATATATATAATATTATGTATTTGATATATTAGGTACCTATATACATAAAGCACGTGACGCGTTATAGTGAAAATGCGATGTTTTTCGATGGCGTGCATACACGGAAAATCGGACTGAAAAACGACCGGCAAGTTCGGTGAGACGTGCAAATTACACACCGCGCGCACATTATTGAATAATATGTAACGCAATACGCCTTAAACGTAGGCATTATATTATATTGTACAATGTGTATATTGTAATACGTACGTATACCCAAAATCATAATAATTATCACAATGGAAAATAACTGGAAAGCCTAATAATAATATACTATAATATGTAGTGATAATAAATAATTACACTATAATATATGCGTCCAGCTCGCAGATCATGGAAATTATTACATTATCGACTGTGTTGTATACGCAGAGAACGGTCAAATTAGTAGTAGATATAATTTATAATAGTTATAGGTACGTTATATAGCACACGTGGGACGTACATTGTACGCAGAGGATTTTCGTATAAGAACCGGAGTTTAAATTATTAAATTGTACCTATTATATACATTATACGTGTAATTTGGTGAATCCGATTTTCGTTTGTTTGTTTTTTATTTCCTCTCTGGTGCTTCTGCCACCGAACTAGTCGGACGAGAAATTAAAAACGATTTTAATTTAAATAACGACGTGACAAACGCGAATGCGAGGGGCAATAAAAAAAAAATAAAAAACGAGGACATTCCGACGTAATATACGAGTACTAGATAACGTATAGGTATACGTTTTACAGTACTAGTACACAGTTGCGACTTTCAGTATTTACCTATATACATATAATATACAACATTGCGGTAGTAAAAAATACGTCATTTTGAAAGACCGAATGGGGGAAAACGTCCCCCCACCCCAAAACGTGCGAATATGTTTGGTTATTGTTAACTTAAAATTTAAAAGATTCATTTAAAAAGTCATTTAAGAGATGAAAATTTACAAATATTTTCTATACGAACAGTGTTATTTTGAGGAGGCGATTCATTTGGATAAGACAGTTTTTGTGCAAAAGTATTTTGATAATAATTTTGTATACAGTAATAATAATATTAACGGTGAAATTACCAAAAACAGCATTATATAACCGCACTGTAGTTCAGCGTATTCTGTTACTACTTTTAGCTATATAAGAAAAATCGTCAAAAATTGACTTCGACTTTTTCATAATTTAAACACTCGAAATATCTATAATAAATGAAATTTCAGAATCTAATAATAACTATAAATATGAGTATTAGTATAACACGATAAAATTG
The DNA here is from genome assembly GCA_025469235.1 of Pemphigus obesinymphae. Taxonomy (NCBI): domain Eukaryota; kingdom Metazoa; phylum Arthropoda; class Insecta; order Hemiptera; family Aphididae; genus Pemphigus; species Pemphigus obesinymphae. Next base: position 27,514 of record JAIPRL010004300.1, read on the forward strand.
TAAAATGTATAATGTTGTTCCGTTTATACTATTTGACAACGTTTAACCTACAAGTATGTAAAAAATATTTCAAATTAGAGATCATGGGCAGGGAAGCGGTAAAATGTATTATTATAATGCGATTATTTTAAATTACGTTTATTTATATAAATAATATCTCATTTGGCCTTAGTAAAATCTTACCGTTTTCAAATATATGTTTTTTATTCGTAAAAGCGTTGCAATATTATTTATATAGTATTTAGCGAAGACTTCGATTTTTTAAATGTGGGTCGTACACTCGTATCCGAGGGTCGTACTTGTGGAAAGTTCAAGGACTTAGCGTATGTACCTATATCGTATATATATGTGTGTATGCTGTATATATTGCTGTTTAATCTTATTGTATTACCTACATTAAGATTATAGACATTTATTAGTATATATTTAATAAATACATCCAGGATATTAGTGTAAAATGAAACTTTATTTTGTGCTCTAAAACGATACGTTCAGGCTATTATACAAAATCAGATTCGTACAAAATATAATTAAAAATAAAACTTTCATTTAAAAAAAAACGTTGTCAGTTTTTAGTAGAGCATATATTTTTTTTTAGATATTTACGACTTATATACAAGTTAGGAGCAGAGTAAAAACTATTCTTGAATTAATATATAATAAATAATAATAATTAATTGACCAAAATAAAGTATTTGATTCGTTGTGATTATAGTGTCCCGAATATGCATGTTGTCTTTGGTTTCTATACGAAATATTTTAAACCTAATTAGTCCTTAAGGTATGCCCGTCGTGTTCATATTCGTCGATATAGTTAGGTTTAAGTACCTACTATCATAGTTATGGGGAGATTGAATATTCCCGATTGATTTTTATCAAACTACCATGTAACATGTTTTGATTATATTAATGTATGACAAGCGAAGTACATTTAAATGCACATAGATCACAGTTGAAAACAACGAAATAACTAGCACGCTTGTGCTATCATTATTAGTTTATATTTTCAAGCTATTACAATATTCGAGAATGCATGTGAAAACACTGACTATATTAAAATATATAATATAATATTGGAAACTGCGGATATTAAGACTTTCGTATTTATAAAAAAATATATTATATTAAAACGCAAAACATGAACAAATTGTATTGTTATTGGTCAATTTTTTACGATATTATTCCTAAAATATGGGACATTTATTTCGAGTCACATTATTATACTATCCCCATATAATTTATAAATACCATTTTTTTGGTGATTTTTTTTTTTAATAATTATATCCGGACCAAACTATATATGTATACATTGTATAATATAGTTTTATATATATATATATAGTAACTTGTAATAAAATTTGACTGTCGAGGATTTCGGTCTAGTGGCCCACGTACGAGCGTTCGGTGAAACGACGCGCGGTGGGAACGACGAGTGTGTGCCGGGGCCGAGTATATAGGTACGCGTCGCAGCGAGGAGAACGAGGGGTGGGCATGCAAACCGGCGCGCAAACTACCGGGTTTGAAAAATCAGGCTTGTGTTTTTTTTTTTTTTTGTCGACCATCGCACACGATTCTCCCAAAAAAAAACCGGTCTTGAATAAATATTAAATAAAATTAAAAAAACATACACACACGCCGGATCAAATATCTCTATTTGAAAACAGGGGCTACCATTTTTTTTTTTTTTTTTTTTTCGTAAACGATCATAATATATCACGCACCGTCGCCGCCGTCGCGAGTTTGACCCGTTTATCTCTCTCTCTTTCTCTCTCTCTCTCTCTCTCTCTATATATATATATATATATATATATATATATACTTGGTGGTCGTAAACATATACGATATATACCTATATAGCGACGGGGAATAATTATTTATTAAGACCTCGTAATTTACCGTGACAGAGAGATAATAATAATAAAAATAAAAATAAATAAATAAAACAACGATTATACCGACACGAAATCCCTGAAACGTTTAGACGTTTATTTTATGTACCTAATGTATATATATATATATATATATATTACTCAAAAATACTCAAACCGGCACACGACGATAGTATATACTATATTGTACAGGACTATATATTATTGTACAGCTGGTATCATTGTACGCGATTGCAATAATGACCTATAATATAGCTGGTATTCTGATAGACACGCCGATGTCGTTTAAATAATAATGCGGATTTCATGTTGAACTTTATGCGGCGGAATGACGACGGCCCAACACGGCCATTGTCGATATATATTGTTCGGGTAACACAGGCGACACCATACTGTATTATATTATTATTGCTCGGAGGACCGAAGGCCGAGCCCAGACAGCACCGTTTTCCATCTGCGATTCCGAAATAAAAAAATTAAAAAAACAAACATATTAGGTATATAAAAAATGCCGACCCGAGCGTGTGTCGCAATTATTGCAAATGGTATTTTCCCACAATATACGATGGATATTCGACAAATATTATTATGTTTAGCAAATCGGTCGTTTACTGATCATTGTAAGAAAAAATATATTTAACATTACATTTTACGGCCAATCGATTTAGAAATACTTTAAAGAACAAATATTTTATGTACGCCCAACGACGTCCGCAGTATGTATGTATTTACTCATACATAAAGTCAAAGTAAATATCTTTAAAATTTGCGCATCCAGTTCAAACGTATCCCGGGAATTGCCGCTAGAATAAATATCGTTCTCGAGTACCTACTTCCTATATATATATATATATATACATATTTAGATGTATACGTATGTGTATGTGTGTGTGTATGCGCATATGACTTTAATGGTGTAAGTTCCAATATTTAGTGCACATTCATAAATTATGATTTATATAATATTATAAATCAATAGAAATTCGATTTATAAAATCAAAATCCAAAAACAATGTAATACCTACAGTGCATTTTGTATTAAGTGTATACACTAACAAATTATAAGTAAATATCTCTATTTAGTTTTTAATCCGTGTAGATTGGTTTGCAGCAATTGTTAACATTTCTGTGTCACTTCCTTTTCATTTCATTATACTATTTACATCTTTATGTCCATCACGATTTGTATAAGTATAGGCATATTCCAATCATTGTCTTTCTCTATGATATTTTCTTCTATAATTCTATAATATTAATCCTAACAATCTCATATTTCATATAACATCATATCTAAATATACGTCCTATCCAATATCATTTTTCTCCCTGTGATACTTTTCCATATAGACACTTTTCCCAATACTTCTTTATATTGGTCATCATATCCATCCAATATATATCATAAGCATCCTTCTGAAACGCCATATTTTAAAAACTTCTATTTTGCAACGTTAAACTTTTGAAATTATATACGTTTCGCTACCAACATTCTCCAAACGTATATTTTTAGTAGATTTTTACTGTTACATAGACTAATATTTTTTATTCTTATTCTGGTTAAATGCAATTTAATAAATTATACATAGGTTTGTAAAACAACTTTTTAATACCTAATGATTTTATTCTATGCTGATTCGTAGACCTTTATTAAAGTTGATATCTATTGTTTGTATACTATGGTTGAGGATTTACAGTTATATATCTACTATGAATTGATTTTCTGCAATTTCTGTTGTAAATAGTAAAAATAGTAAATTACATTTTCTTCATCACCGAAGACATACTTGAACATTATCTTTCTTATCAACCTTCTGGAAATGATTTGTTTTCTTTTGCTGTCTCTATATGTTCAGAGATGAAACGTGTACAAATACTTTAATTACGAGTATGATACCCACTGTGTAAAAACAAAGCCTATTTCATTTAACGCGATCTTTCTCAATATTTCCGTTTTATTTATTGTTTAATATAGTTCCGCTATAAAGAATAGATTTTAAAATGATACTCCTTTAGACGCCGCTGTACAGAGTCGTATATAATATTACGTATATCTATATATATATATATATACATATTATGAATTAGACTTACACAAGAAGTCCTTCGAAAATAAAACGAGAACTCTGGGGGGTTGATTGCAATTGGATACATACATTATAAAAAGCCGGGCTGCTGCTGCTGCTGCTGCTGCACTGTCGTCCGGCACGTCAATTTATGTCTCCGGACAATAAAGAGCGAAATTACGATTTCATTGTGAAAATAAAATGAAAAATAACGAGGAAAAAAAAAATAGAAATATTACGTCACTAGATTTATATGTATATATACCTATTTTTTTATCCTAATCCGTTTCGTGCGCTCGTGTAAAAAAATATAATATATAAGAAAATCGTATAGCCCAGGTATATAATACATATAATATAATATAGTATATGCAGTGTGGGTGCGACGAGCAGAAAATCACATTATGGACGGTGGTTTTCGGCGTTCATCACAGATAAGTGAGAATAACATTAGGTATAGGTGGAGGCACACAACTATAGCCCGATGTTGCTGTGGCGTGGGCCTTGAATGTCTAGAAATGACAATAGGACATAATCGGACGTCGGAGGGAATAAGATTTTTTTCTCTTCTTCGTATATATATAATATACGTGTATATATATATATATATATATATACGTTATACATAAATAATAATAATAATAATAATAATAATAATAATAAATAATTTGGTGCGCAAAGGTTCGGCGTCCTCGCACATCTTCGATATACGTAGATAATAATATACGTCTATATATATATATTACATAACGTGTATTCTTGGATACAAATATAATATTATGACTCGCTCATCAGTCGCAGGACTGTCGCCACTCGACCTTAGACTTAGTTTTTCCTTAACCGACCATTTTCACTATAATATATACTATACCACGTTTAATGTATATACGATCACATAAGATGCATATTCCTCCACAGAGGCGCTTTCGGTACAGAACTGATGACAGAGAGAGAGAGAGAGAGAGAGAGAGAGAGAGAGAGAGATCATTGACCGCCATCGTCGTATAACCATAGCCACTGGCATAACGAATTTTAAATTACTGTATATATAATATATTATTATATCTATCCGACTGATACGTATGTTTGATTTGTACATGTGTGGGACTTCAGAGACTTGTATCTGTAATGGTAATTAATACCTATACATATACATACCTATATAGGTACATGTTGATAAGCGATATCAGTTATTCGATCGATAAATATCGATTAATATTCAACCTATATATACTCGTATTTTATTCCATTAACCACGAGCGGTTATAGAGAACGTTTAGACATTATAGTGTATTGCGTATAGGTATTACCTATATATTATAAGCAGCCCGGTATAATATACATACGTATACCACTCGGTGATCGACGATTTCTACATATCTTTTGTATCCTGCACGGTGCTTTTGGCGAATAAAATAAAAATACTGACGTGAGCCATAATATATGATATGACGGCAACGCATTATAATAAACGATGAAACCTCGCCGTATTCTTCGTCGTAAATTCAATAAATAATACTGATCAACTGTTATGGTCGGTATAAGACAGAATCATAGCAATAATTAATTCGATAGATAAAACGGAATAATACTATAGTGCCACATCGCACGGGCGCCCACTGCAGTTTGGTCAAGGAAGGGACATGCGGCGTCACCTTCGCCCCCTCTTTGTGGAGAATTACCAGACGACGGATTTTTTTCGGAACCAATGGCAAATTTAAAAATATTAGTGTCGAACAAACAAATAGGTAAAATTTAAAAATCTGTTTGAATTTTCTCCCATCCCACACGACTGCGAGCTACAATTTACCCCATAGGTGCTTAGTGTCACTTTAGAATCAAATTATATCCATTAGAAAATGACTTCTTATGCATCACGGATATTAAGATGTTCACGTATACATAAAATGTGATTACAATTTATTTTTATGCATGGTAAAGTTACAATATACTCGTATTATATGTTATGTACATTGTACAACGTGTGGGTTTGTGTAATTAATTAATTCCTTTAAGTACATAGCAATATATGTATAGTATCACGATTTATTTCACTTATTAAAATCTTTATTGCGTTTTGAACACGGTATAAACACACGGTGTTTCGAATAACTGTTGCTCGTGTCTGTCAATAGATGTGACTTATGCGTTATATTATATGAATCCAAGTCGAATCGTCGCAGTCGGTCGTAATGCAATTTATATAATTTCGTGAATTTATCACCGTGACTATTTTTAGGATTCCTTCTATTTTTGTCGAGTTATTTTTTGGCGGTCGGATGTAATAGTAGTCGTCGTAAACAAGAAATGAAGCGACGACAGTAATTTATACGTAAAATAATACATTCCGAGTTTAATTTCGACTCACCGCGCGTGTTATACCGTTATCCATTTAAAACCACCCGACGAAAGCCGAAAGGATGTATAGTCGTACGTATAGAAATACGAAACATTCGGTTTCTGTTTCCTCCTATAAATTCTCAACCGACGATTTAACAGTTAATTATAATTTCATTAATCGGGTCAATAGGTACTGCAGTTTTCGATATATTATTTTTATAAATAATAATATGTTCACATACGTGTACCATAATAGTATATACCTACCCAATTTATATAGTTAATATGCAAATGTGTAGTACAATACACCAAAGTCCCAATATTTACAATAATATTCTTTGTTCTCCCATACGAAAAATATTGTTATATCGGTGGACCATAACATCGAAATTATCCGCATATTCATTTGGGTGGCAGTTAATATGTCTTGCATCTTCGATGTTTTTGTACAATTAATTATATTATATTCAAAAGCGAATATATAATTATAATGTCCGAAAATAATCAAAAACCTGTTCGCTTTCAATTATAAATTCGTATATATACCTATACAGTACACTGTACGGATTTAACAACAATTAGTAATAATATTTAAGCATTGTATAATAATATAACAACTTAAAATTGGAAACAATGGTCGTTTGAAAATGAAATTATACGTAACGATCCTATAGAGACTACAAAACGTACATTATGCTTTAATTTGTCATTTGTTCAATAGCTGGTAGGGTACATTATATAGACACTAGACAGTATAGATACGTTATGGATAACGGTCATGATTACAGACCACAATGATAATAATAACATATTGTACAATGTATAGGACATATATATATATATATTCTAACGAGTAATGAACAACGATGTATATAATTGCATCTATGCATAACCAATAACTGAATTTAAATATTGAAAATACACTAATAATTTTTTTTCGTATAATACAGTTTTTTTTTTTTTTTTACAATTTGTAATATTAACAGTTACGACGCGACTGCAGTGTACGTCAACACTGATAATAATTTCTACTGCAATAATATATGACCACTATAATATGTCCACACCGAGCGATGTCACATGATATACCTGTAAAGTAAATTAAAAATATACCCGTCCGTAGACGTAACATTACAAGCACATACGGCGTAAACTGCTGACATGGATATAACTTTTCGATCAATTCCGACCCGTTACTCGCGAGGCATACATATTTTATATTATATTCATAAATTTACGGTGGATACGCGTAAAGTTTGTACAGTTATATATAATATAGGTACCCTGTGATCGTAACGAAATGACGGAAACTATGCCGAGTAAAATTTATTTTGTGAAAACACATCGGTATAGTGAACAACACTAATACGTACGTAGTTGAGAGTGACGAGTCCACGACATTGTATTTCGCTAAAAACAAAGACTGGATTTCACGAATATAATCTAGTCTCACTCGTTCTGGGACGCACATCATGATCTCTAGTCGAAACGAAACGTACCTATAAGTACATTATCGAGCACATATTAATATAATTTTATAATATTATATGCGGACAAGAAGATTCGTGTAACCTTGTAATCTGCTGCAGTCACCGATATTAAAACAATGATGAGTCCGGCTCCCGATATCAGTCGACATTTAAACTCGTTTACGAATTGAACGTAGTTTACGTGATTTTCATTTTATAAAAATAATCTCCCCAACAACAACAAAAAAAAAAAAAAAAAAAAAAAAGAAGCCCTGACAACAAATACTTAAACACTGCCGCTCCTGGATTCCAATCGCTACAATTTATAACTGTTATTATGTATTTCTCTTCTTCTTTCTCGATAGGTACGAACGAGGGGGTACGAATATTGTTACAGGGTCACCAATTAAAAATGAAATAGACCGAAAAGATAATAACGAGAAATTCTTCGTTTATTTCTTACGTATGTATATTGTATTGTGATTACAATGAAAAATTATTTTACGGCGACTGTATATAATACCGCCATAACAATCGGAACTAACTGCTGACTCAGCATCTCCCGAAAAATTGTGTAATATACGAACGCATCAAAATACAAATGTTCGAAGCCGAAAGCAAATTAGTTCGACAAGCAAAAGAACAATACGAATTCCGTTTTCGATTCCGGACGTGATTAAGCAACCCTTTAAGTACATAGTGTGGAAAATATATCTCCATAATATTGAACGTCAATAACAAATATATCAATTATTCAAAATTAATTTTACAAATACATGTATAATGTAGTTTTATTTCCAACGAATTTAATAAAATGTTCATCACTTATATATATAAATACATTTTTTAGGACTGTCCTGCTATTTTTTATCACTCTTGGCTCTTACTCATTTCTGACAGTAAACACTAGTTATACTTATATACAAGTGATTTCTATAAATAAATAGAAACCCCGAAAGCTTCTAGACTTTTTTGTAGGTATTTGAAAATCTCTAGGATTTAAAGTATTCCCAAAAAACAAGAATACGTTATAGTTAGATCCGATGAATATGTTGACTACTATAGGCTATGCGTTATCATTGCAGCAACTTATACGGAGAACGTCTGAAATTGTATATTGATAGAGAAGGACACCACTTGTGTTATATGTTTTTTAATCGGCTAAAATTACATTATAATATGTAGGTAGGTATTTTGGTCTTATTAAAACAAATTTCGAATAATTTGTGTGGAATTTTTTTACTAACCTCCAAAAACAGGGAGATTTTTTTACCATACCCTGTACACAGTTTTATTAAATATCTGGAGCATCGGGACGTACAACTTTAAAAACCCGTGTGTCCACCGAAGCGTTCATCTTCTCTGACGCTCTGCAGCAATGCGTGTGAAAACAAAATAATAAAATGGAATTCAAAAGGACGAAAACGGCGTATGCCTGTATATGTAACCAAACTACGCGATTAAAACACAAACAACGAGTGTGAAACCTGAAGGAGCGTATTATAATAGAATACGATGGGTCATCTGAAACGATTTTCGAAATGTCCGCGGACGCAATAGATTTTTTCGAACCGTTTTAATCGCCGAAACGTCGGATTACACGTCACCGGTAGCGTTCGGATGAACTACCTATGAAGGACAAGAGATTAAAAAAAAAATTTTAAAAAAAACGTCGCACAGCAGAGCCGTAACCGTAGTCAAGTATAGTCGAGCAATGTTTTCTCTCCCTCCGATTAACAAACGCGATCGTGCGGGGCGAAATCACGTCAAAAGTCGGTGTCTTCGTAAACGTTGTATTCATATCGGCCCCGGCGCACGTATGTATGTGGAGCGTCCGGAAACGACGACGGTTTAACCCGATCTATCGGCAGTCCACCATATTATAATATAACACTCGGATGGCATTCCGAAGCACGCGCGAGAATCACAGTGTTCGTGTGCATTCGGTGACATGTATTATAACGCCGCGCGTGACTCGAAATCCAAATCCAAATCGCCGACCATCATAATAATATATTAAAACGTCACGTTAAAAAAGAAAAAAAAAATTTTTAAAAAAATATTAAGAAACCCGAAGAAGCTCGTCCGCGTAATACGGACTGACAGATGTGTATTATTGTAGACGGAAACCACCCTCTCTCATCACCACCACCTCGAAACCGGCCAATTTTACGAGTAATCCGGTGTTACAATTTATCGTACGTTCAATTTTTTTTTTTTTTTTTTTTCGTCACGCATAAATGCTCTCGATTTTGATATGGAATTGTGCAAACGGCATAAGATATTTTTTATTACGTATATATATATATATTATGCTATACACGCACACCATAAACTGATCAATTTGAAGGGAATACATAGTAGACGTGAGTGATCGCGTATACGCTTGCTTATATAGAAGTATTGCACATATTGTAATTTATCATTATACTAGGGATAAATATTGATTAAAATACAATTTGAAAGAAAAATTTCAAGATTCGTGTTATATCTTGTTGCAGAAGAGTCTATTTGATGGTAAGTATATATAATATTAAATCGGAGAAACACATGAGCGTAAAAACGAGAGAACTTAAAAAGGAAAATACGTGCCAATAGTGCAATTTAAAATGTGATAAAATTGGGTCTTCGAAATAAGATATACCTATATAAGGAAATAAGGTAGGCATATAGATAGTAGATAACGAACTATATATCAGAAATAGAAATGTTGATCAAATTTTGTTTTCGTTTACCATTTCTCTTCTATATACTGAAGGTTCCTAATGGATTTTGAAAATAATATCAAACGAGTGAAAAGGATAAATGTTCACATTTTCAAACTATATTATATACCAATATTTCCGAGACATAATAAGAAACAAGAGTATATATATATATATTTAGAATCTTATAGAATACACATATAGGTTCCAGTAGAACTACCAATATAAACATCTACCTACGCGGTCGACTCGTGTCATTGATATTATTTAAAGGACACATTTCATACTCCTTATTTTTTTAAATTTAATCTTACTTTGACGGTTATGTAATTTATCCGTATTGAATGAAACAAAAACGAAATGTAAGTGTTAAAGTTTTGAAAAATGATCTACAAAATATCGTTATTCGAATTTGTGCTTAAATCATATAATATTTAGCTATTGGAAATCGTCGTATCAGAGCGTTCTAGAAAAAAAAAACATTGAAATCCTAGCTATATGAAATTATTTACGTGTATAAAGTTTATAATATATCCACAGGTGGATGATGGGCACAGCTTTTAAGTTAATACATTTGCATATAAATGTATACCTCCTAAACTTAGGATGTTCTACTTCCTATTAGATCTGCTGATAGGTATTCGTTTTAAGATTTGCATATTTCAGGTTTTTTTTAACATAAATAGCAAATTGAGACTTTTTTTTAAATTTATACCTAGTGCATATTTTAATATTGCAAGTATAATTATTTTATTTTTATAATGATAAAACAATTTTTAAAGTTAAAATAATATTTTTCAAACCTTTAAAAAATTCTTTTAAATTTACACAAAAAAGCATATGAATAACATGTTAAAAATAATATAAAACGTTCGTTTGAACTTCAAATGACTTTAAAATACAAATTTCTTCAGAAAAAAAAATTGTTGGGTCTTAACCAAAGTTAACAACATTTATTGGCGTGTTTAGATTATCTATATTTTAAAACGTTTTACTTGTATATATGCCCATATACACAGTGGTGTTCCCATAGGTTATACTCCATATACGCCGTATACTGTCGTGAGTTTTTTGAAAATTCGTTGGTATACAGCATATACTCTCAAATCTCAAGTTATACGCAAAGGAAAAAAACAACATAAGTACTGAAGAAAGGCCTCAAAAGTTTTAATTTATTTTTATTATTATGATTAAGTTTATTTTTGGAATTTATATTTATTAATTTCCCCACTGTGGGCCCTCTATATTGCCTCATCTATACTACTTTATAAAGAAATATAATTACTTTTAATTATTTTATTATTTTTCATACTATCGAAATCACCTCTATCCTCGCATCTACTCCTGTAAATCGTAAGAAAAATATATGTATAATATTGAATGTTCATGTTTTGGACTTGGGACGGCAACGGCAGAGACGAGACT
>JAIPRL010004301.1:0-39397 GCA_025469235.1 Pemphigus obesinymphae
TTTTATTTCCAATATAATAATAGTATTAAAATGGTAAATTAAATAAATGGATACAAATATTTTAGTTAGAAACCCATTTATATTTTTTAGTTAATTTTATCTAGTGTAAATTTAGTTTTCAATGGGGAGGGGGTTTGAACCCCCTGACCCCCCCCTTACCTACGCCCTTGAGTTCAAGCATTGATTTGAGATATGTTCTATTTGTTTGTAGTACATACAGGTTACTGTATCGTCATTAAAAAAAATGCATGAGGTATTAATGGTCGAATTTAACACAAGAATTTTTTCCTGTGGTTAGTAGTTGGGAATAATTTGGTTCTAAGATTATGGAATTTTATATTATACGACTATTGGGAGGTTATATTATGTACAAGGAGTAGTTTTGATGTGGTTGATGTGACGATGCATTGTGAAATCGAGCATAGCGATCAGATAAAATAATGATAAGGATGTACGTACGTCTACTTTTAGTATGCGTGCACACTGTAAACTAAATAATATTGGTATAATGTATAATTTTTTAGAGTATAATCTATATATATATATATATATAAGTACGAGGGTATATAGGTACTCAAAAACAACCATAAATATCGGGTTAGCCGTAGTATGGACTATCCCCGCTAAATAAATATTTTATAGAACGATCTTTATTGTTTTCATAATTGAAATTGTAAGAATTTAAATAACACATAATAATATATTATGATGGCACAGTGTCTTCACATGAGGTATCTTTAAGATTTCAGCGCAAGTAAATCGGCTGTAGTACCTATCGAAATGGATATTGGTCATGACGAGAGCGAATCCAACTTTTTTATAAACATGTGAAAATAAGAAACTACATCAATCACAAATTAGGTATAGTGCAACGACACATAAAAAATTTAGAAAATCTATAATATATAAAAAGAAATATACACTATTGATTTGTAAATTGTATATATTTAAACAAGAATACACAATCATATATGCAATTTAGAAAAAAGTTAAATATATACTCCTTTATAATAATATATATAAAAAACAACAATAATGATTAAAAAAGTTAAAAGTCTAGTTATACAGTTCTATAAATAAGTCATTTTTTAAAAGAACTTTTAAAACCAAGAAGTAAAAATGAGTTAGAAACTGGTTTAAAAACCTTGGAAAAATTTGAATTCGGTTACTACTCGAAAACCAAAACCTAAATAATAGTAGACTAATTCAAAATTAGGAATAGAAATGTTTTGAATTAGGGTTTTGAATTTTAATAATGAAAAATGAATAACCTCAATAAGATAAACGCAATTTACTGTTGTAAAGGGTAAACAAAACCCGATTTTAGCCTCGAAATGTAAAATAATTTCAAAACCCGTGTAAACAGCTGTTACATGAACACAAATAAACTTAAAAGTTAAAACCCATGATGATCCCAAAATCCAAAAATATTAGAACCGTAATTACTAATTACCACTTTTAACATAATACATTTTTGACCAAGATATATTATAAATAGTGGTACGAAGGGGTACAGGTTGTCAGTGGACACCCATATAAAAATGAGTGGTGGCAGGTAGTAAACTAATATTATTCCAATATTTTGTTTACAAACTATAATATAAAATACTACTATTATGAATGTTATTTAAGTAACAAAATTGATTACAAAAATTATTTGGGTATATTTAATATATGGTGGATATGTTGTAATAGTATATTGACATCTCTCGCAGAAAATGAGTGTTCGCAAATTATTATAAAGTAAATTTTGTCTAAAGTTAAAATTTAGTCCATTTTAATTACATTATGCAACGGTTAATGAATTAGTATTATTTTTTTATACTAAGAGAACTTTTAATGTATAACAAGTTAATTTTTTTCTAAAATAAAGATTTATAAATTCTATACAAATAATTTATAATTTTCAATGGAAACTTCTAGAAAATTCAGCAAAATAGAAGAGAAAATATAAAATAGCAGTTTGATCGAAAATGGTATAAAAAATATTATTTCACTATAGTTACATAAAATATGAGAACTTTAATTACGCTTAAGTTCTTTCTGTATAGGTATCCTAAATATCTACATATATATATGTTATAACACCTAAATAAACTCGGATAGAAAAACATACATTTATTAAATTTAAAACAATTTATTATTTTAGTTAAAAATATTTTACGCTCAGGCAAAGTAAATATTGAAAATATTTTGGTTGAATTTTGATTTTGAAATTACTAATAGAGGAACTATAGAAAATTCATTATGATATCAGAATTAACCAACTAAAATAATTAAACTAAATAACTATTAATACACTATTTTTGGTCGTAAGTCAGCTAGTTTGTGTAAGTGATTAAATAGGGTGCGTTTTTGAAATTTTTTTTTATGTAGACCGACGTAAACACCACTAAAATAGGAGTGAAGGGAATATAATGGATTTTGCATTTTATATTTATAAATTTGTTAAAAAATAGAGTAAAACAGCAAGAATCTTGCATGCAATACTGAGACCAATACCAAAACTGAGTAAATAAGACCAAAAGTTGAGACCAAGACTAAATTCTACAGAGTCAATACGACTAAGACCAATACCAAGATTGATTAAACAATAACAAAACTATGACCAAGATTCGGTAAGATTGCCTAGTCATGTTTTACTCATCACTAGGATTTGGATGCAGTTTATGACTTTTTCATACCTAATTTTTCTTTTAGTCTGCACTTTGTAGACCAAATTATAAAATCGTTTTGTTTGATGTTAAAAAAGTTATATTCATTTTATTTTTACATACTTTTTCATTTTTCGGGGTTTTTGGAAATAAATGTATATTTAGAAAGAAACTGCAAATAAATTCATATTTTGATGAAAAAAAACTGCGAATAAATACATATTTGAATGAAAAAAAAAATAAAAATTTTCAATAAAACAAAACTAATAAATAAAAATAAACTTAAGTGAACGGGTGAATACTATGGAACATGTAAGTTTAGAAGATAGTTTACCAGATAATTGTGTATATTTTTGACATGCACCCATTTCATGAGTCAATGTCAGACGCAGTTTTTCTTCGTACCAAAATTTGTTATCCAATAATCGACGCAAGTTCCTGTTCGAAATTTTCAAAAAATTCTCATCGTTCAAATTAATTCAGAAAGTATAAAAACATGACTAAAATTAATATTTAAAATAAACGTCTTTTGGTCAAAAAGTTATTTACAGAGAGAATAAAACATCATTGTAAAATCACTATAGCTATTCCTAACTCCACTCAGAATCTAAAATGGAATAAAAAAAAAAATAGAAGTGTCTATTAACTATATTATGTTAATTGCGAATATTATAAAATGCATTTTTTGAAAAGTTTTAAGCACATAATATCATAACATAAAACAAATATCTAAAATAAAATATAATATATATACAGGGCGTAGGCATGCCTATCTATATCGCCGTATATATACAAAAATCATATAATATGATGTAACTCTATCACAACAAATCGGAATCTTTAGGACTGATGTCATGTTTTCTTGTGTAGTTTGTACATGCATGTCTCTATATAGAATTTAAAGATATACTCGTATATATATATATATATACCTAAACCACCAATCTGAAATATTTTACATGATATTGTTTGTTCGGTAATTATCGTATACAATTAGTATTTACATACTATATGTACATATACGTACGAGCTATAGTATATTATTATTATTACCTACGATATGATAACATAGTAAAAAAAATTTATTGATTTAAGATACAATGTACTATTATACAAATTAATTACAAACTTGTCGCGATTTATTGATTGAAATCTAAAGTATAATAGGTTCTGTTTATAAAACACAACAAAATTTACAATATGCACGAGCATTATTATTATATTTGAGGGCTTCGGTTTTTGATGTTATGGGTTATTATACCTTTTGGATTACGGTTGTTATGATATTTATTCAGTTTATTCAGGTTAATATTCGAGTATTCAAAAAAATAAAATAAAATGTTTATAATATATTTACGCTGTGTCTAGAGACCCGGAAGTCCGTGTATTCTTTGCGTACACGGACGTCTGTGTTATCAATGCATATCCGAACGCCTGTGTTATCTATCAATGCAGATCCGGACTCAAAATCTCTTCTCCTTCGTCCTCTTTCACAACTATTTGTATTAACTTACTAATATTTTCGAACAATAAAAAAAATTCTAATTTTTGAGATGTATAGGTATTCAATTTTATCTGTAATCTGATATCGGTTTTTTGAAATTAGTAGTTTTTTTTATTTAAACGATGATTAATTTTATTTAAAATAAAATCGTATGTTTCGACGGACATTCGAAGATATTCGAAAAATCTCGTTGGAGATTTTCTTAAATCATAAAATAAATGATGAAATTCTCCATAAATTTTCTTACGATGGTTAATGGGATGAACTCCAACCCTTTTCT
Organism: Pemphigus obesinymphae; assembly: GCA_025469235.1. Lineage (NCBI taxonomy): Eukaryota > Metazoa > Arthropoda > Insecta > Hemiptera > Aphididae > Pemphigus > Pemphigus obesinymphae. The sequence continues at coordinate 4,439 of JAIPRL010004301.1, forward strand.
TTTCTAATATTTTTTTGCGTAAAATTGGGTTGTCTAAAAGAATCGCAAGACGATCCATCGTAATGAACGACATGATGCATACTGAAATAATGGACACATGAAAATGTTCATATTCTAGATATTAAATAAACCACAACGCTGAATAGTAACGCTCTGCATTGTGCGCACCTTTGACGCTCAACGCTCGGCACTCTCCAATGTACGCGCGACCTTACTGATGTCTCCGTAAAAACCACAGTTACCGCGGTTACCACAGCTACCATGGTTACCGCGGTTACCACAGCTACCATTGTTACCGCGGTTACCACGGATTAGACATATCATTATTAATTTCCAAGTGAAGAATATTCCTAGGTAGTAAACCCGATATAAAATTACCAAATCCTACAAACCAACCCCACATTTTATAAAGTTTTTCTTCTATTAGTCTACTTATTACTTCTTTGTCTATGAATGGTTTTAAATGTAGTCCTTGGTCTGCAACATTTTAACCCATTGTTTGTCTGGCTTGATTACTTTTTGCAGTATCCATATCTTAAGGAAATACGAGTAATAAGTGTCTTTGAAGTGCATTTATTTGATCTTATGAGTATAAACCGTGTGTGATGTGCTGATATTATGGATTGTATTAGATCTTTGGATATCATTATTGTATTTTTAATATTGTGTTTTGGTAAAAATCGTTTAAAGTAAAGGATTTGATTTGATATGATATATTTTCTTGATAATTTTTTATATTTGGGAGATATTAGAATATTTTTTAATGCTTTTATTATTTCACTACAAAATAGGTAATTTTCTTGGCTTTTTATTATGTTTATATCTGTGGGTTTGCTAGAGTATATGTTTTGTATTGTTTCTAGATTAGTTAGTGTGGAATTTTCAAATATTACTGCACATATTATGGTTATTACATTTTTGTCTGTATAAACCGAAAATTCATACACATACTTAGTGGGGTTGACGAAAATTCTAAATGCACCATGGTATTTCCTATAAAATTCTCATATCAATAAGTCACATCACTTTTTTCATCATGGCGATTAGCGACATCAGGTGATACTAAGCGTCAAAACGTTGAAAAAAGGGCGAAAGTGAGCAAAAATCATGTTATATATCGATTCGTATGAGAAAATTGTAATAACAGTGTATTTGTTTTTACATCGATATTAATATATTATGAATAAAAAATAAAAAACTTGTATTTTAAATGTAGAAAAAAAATTTCAAAACATTCGCCATTAATTCACCCCACTGCAGAGTATGTGTACCTACTAATTTTCAGTATTCATTTTAGAAATACCCTGTATATATTTAAAATTAAAACAAGGTTCACTTTAAAATATTGTCTTTTATCCATTATTTAAAAGATATTTTAATTATTAAATCACTTTATGAACCCATTAAAATAGTTTTACGTAAACATATTTTTAACAAATATGGTGAATACACAACAATAAAATTGTATTGACAAAGAACTATTTTTATATTACTTTTGATATACGAGTATATTTAAATATTTTCTAATTGTTGAATTACTATTTATTTAAATATTCATAAAATTATCTATACAGAACTCACAAGAATCGTTTTTGTAATTATTTTTAGAAATTAAAGTTGCTACAGATTGTGTATGGAATGATATAAGTAAGCACCTAAATAGCTTAATAAGTAATGCATTGCATATTTTTGTACAATAAGGTCGACATAGCATATTGGCATTTTGATGTGGAGGTGGGCTGAGGTGACATCACGCTAGCCAACCCAAGGTAGGTATACCAAGGTACAACTATAGTTTTGAAAATTGGGGGTTGAAATATATCATACAAATGCATATAAATGGCGTACAAATGAATGCAAATACTAAATTTTCATATTGGAGTGGGGGTAGGCTGGAGTGACGTCACGCCGGCCTATCTCCTTTATTTCACTTATAACTTTACCAGTGTCATACAAATTCTGACACTGATCATACAAATTCATACAAATGGCGTACTAAAACATATGTACCAAAAACTCAAATTTCAAGGTGGTGTGGGCCAGGGTGACGTATATGGTGCGATGCGTAATATGTTGGTATAATATTAATATTCAATTACTAAAACAGCGATAAATAAATAATAATTTTATATATAAAAATATGTCAATTAAATGAAATTTTAGGCGGTGCACGTGCGCCTGTGCTCCTTAGAACAGCGTTCTTAGACAGGCTACTGCTCGTGCTCCAGATTCGAACCGGTTGCAATACTCGTGCAGTTTTTCAAGACGGAACACAAAAAACTAGACTGGTGCAAAAATGATCTGGTAGATGGAACACGCAAACGGCACTTGGCCCGCACCGATTGCAAAAATGCAAGTAGATGGAAAACGCTATATATGATGACCTTTATGTGGGGGAGGGTAACACCCCTCCACATCTTTGATAATAATCTGTATTAAATATACATATACCAAGTTATAAATAATTATAATAGACAGTATTATTATATAGCATTTATCAGTGGACTTTGAAAGTTGGAGGGCGATTAAAAATTATTAATTTTTGAAAAATATAGAATACAATAATAATTATGTACCAATTAAAAATGTATTTGTTAAACCAAAATTAATACCATGTAGAAAAACAAAAATATAAATACGTTTTTCAAAAAACGAAAATTACAAAATGATAATATTGATTCTTATACGTTTTATACTTATAAATTTTAAGCGTCTATCTTTCATTTCACTAAACAGGTGTTTCGAGTTGTTTTATTTCAATATTACTACATTTTTTTAATCTACTATATTATAATAATATGATCAAAGAATAAATTGAATAAATAATAAAGAAATACATATAAAAATGTGCGCGCGTCACGAACACACAGTAAAATATACACACGAGCAGTCTTAAGTATTTTAGTAAATATATTTAAATACTTTTATAGTATTTAGAATATTTTTTAAATACATTTTAATTAAAGTATTTTCAAAGTATTTAAAATACTATCCCATTGTTATTTTTACTAGAATAACAAATACTTTTATTTACTTACAATACGTTTTAATTTTAATAAATTTCATTCAATCAAAATTAATATTTAAGTATGTTTGTGTAATAGTATATAATTTTAAATTTACTTTATCATTTAAATTTAATATTATTTTACAGTGTGATGAATTGACAGACGGAGTTACGGGGATTTATGTATAATATGCGGGTAATAGGTGATAGAACACTATATTTAATCTATGGACTATGGTATAAGTGTAAAGCCGTATTTCCACGACTGGTGTACTTGTCAAACACCAATCAAAGAGATTATTATCCGTAAACCAATAATTGTGGTAGCGTTCCCACGACGCAACGAATATTGGCCATTTGGTTATTTATTGTTATCACTTTATCAGCCATCAGTATTAAAGAGTTATCAATTTTAGGCTGTTTATTGATAATAATTGATATAATTATTATTGATAATGTTATCAAAATAACATTATATGGGGTGTGTTCGGAAATATTCGGAGTTAGAGTAGAGTAGTGAGTTGGGTAAAGTACATAAGAATGGAGTAGAGTTTAATCATAGAATAAATTGATATCCGAACAATGATAATATCTTTTGATAAGTGACCCGCGAACACGTTTATAATTTAAATGAAGGATTTTAAGTTTTCTTTATATTCAAAAATGGAACAAGATGATTCAACAATATTTTTAATTGTAGATGCAATGGGAAAATCATTGAATAATCTACTACAAATCACAAAAAAATATACTTTTAAGGAATAAATTTTAAATTGTGCAGAAGCTGACCAACCCTGATATATATAATTGATAATACCTGAACACACAGCATTTTCTGACATATCATTGCAGAATGAAGGTTTTTCAGGACAGGTCTTGTTGCTATATTTTAATGAATCTGTTTGTTCAGGCTGTTTATTTTTCAATATATTTAATATGTATTTGTTTAACTGTACTTCATCTAATAAAATGTTGAGTAAAAATGTTTACAAATTATAGTTATATAGGTCTTGGTCCAATATATTTTTTAGATTAATGAAGAGATTTCAATAAATATCATGTTATTTCACCCGATTTTAGATAATTATATAATTCATCAGGAATGAAAACTTTATGTTCTGGGTTTTTGAACTCTACTGTCACTTGCATGGTAAAAAATACGATGATTTAAAGATGAAAATTTAAAAGCATGAAAAACCGAAAAAGTAAAAACAATTATTAACAAAATGTTGGTTATATCCCAGAACATATTCTGTGGTTACATCATATTATATAGGCGGGAACATGGCCATTTGGCCGTAGGCGGTAACATAAATGAAAATTACTTGTTATCTGTATATGATAAGAATAAAATAAAAACGGATGCGTCAAAATAACCACAAAAAATATTGATTTTATTTTGATTGAAAAATGAAAAGGGTTGAGATATATATTACCTATATATTATTATTATTATTATTTTTTTTTTTTGCACAACTGCCGCACCGTCTATTGTCCAACTAATTTTAAATTGATTTAATAATTTTTCTTATATACGCATAATCATTTTAAAATCAATCTGTAAAGTTAATAACGCGTGAATCGTATCTATTAGTTAAGTATACAGGAAAAATATTTATATGCATTGCAAAATGTTCTTATTTTTCAGGACATATTATCCAAATCAACATGTAAATAAATATCATTCAGCGAATAAATTAATTTTAAAATACATTCCTCGTCTAAATAATATTATATCATACATTACATAGATGCAGAATTTTTCGCAAGCTATCTGAATTTTATGTAGATACTACAGAGTACCTACATACTATAGTAAATACCTATGTAAAATTTGAAAATATATATATTATTGAAAAACAACGTAATTCCGGGAACAATTTTGGAAAAAATAATAATTCGAAACATTTTGAGTGAATTTTGATAGTCCCATAAGTAATACACGAGTGTAGATAAATAAATTAAATAAATGAAAAACTCTACAAAAGTTAAAACTATAAAAAAAAGACCTAAGAAACAAATTATATATTAACGTTCCAAAAAAACGTCAATGATAAAAACTAAAAAAGAAAATATAAAAATGGATTTAAGTTTTTTTTCCGAAAACTAAATTTTTTTCAAATTTTTCTAAATATCTATATTTTTAAAAAGTTTATTCACTTCAATCTTCCCAATTTCTTTCGGAAAAAAACTCTCTCAGTGATCTCTAGTCAGAATAATAATGTCTATATAATAGTGTCTATATCGAATCTATAATAACATTGTAGATACATTTTATAATTTTATACTGTATTATAAATTTTATGAATATTTTGAGAATTAAATTAATGTCTATGATGATATTATTATTGCGTAATCTATAGTATTATTTTATTTAATAGAAAAACATAAAAAAAAACCCTTTTTTAAATATTATACTCTAAATTTTAAAATTATCTCGAATAAGACAATATATTCAAAGGTCTAAATTTTTAATAATTAAATATATTCAGCATTTTGGCGAATAATTTTCCTGTTTAAATTTTATATGGTCTCGCGAGAACAAATGAACATTTTTGACCCGTATAATAACATTGACCCTTGTCAATCCAAAAAACGTTGTTTAGTCCTATAATCTGTGTAGGATATATATTGTATGACTTGATAGCATCAGTTTCAGTAACAATGGCAAAGTTTTTAGACACTTTTGTAGGATTTCAACCATTAGAATTATCATTGATTATATATAATCAATGGTAATACTCACATTTCAGATAGAAAAAAGAAACAGTAAGCATTAACGATTCTTTATTTATACCTATGAATACTTGTAGAAATAATTACTGTCATGAAATGCATTTATTATCATATAGCATATTTTGGTTAAACATTAAATTTAATATTTTCATAATTATAGCACATTAAAATTTAAAAAATTATTATTTACTTTATATTCAAATAACAGTTTTTATTTTGTATTTTTTTTTTACGAACAGTATAATTATTTAGTAATAATGATCACAAATAATTATTTATATTTCCTTAACTACTCAAATGCACAGTATGCAGTTCTGTTCACCTATTTTTCTGTTCTTGAAAACTGGTCCAAAATCTAAATAGTAAATGGTATTATGAATATACTGCTAACCACATTATAGAATGGATTGATTGTAAGCGAGCAAAATAAAAGTCAAAGAAAACCACTGCAGTACAAACGCTACAACACAATCCAATTATACTATATGTGTCTTATACGCACAGACCTTTAGATTGAACAAAATTAATAAGGGGCCGAAAATCTAGAAATCATAAAATAATGTAGACCCATCCCTACAGTGAAAGGTCTGACAGCTTCAACATAAACATTGAGAAACCATAGTATGTTTGGTTCTGTAAGACACTGAAATTAGAATATTAGTTGATATAGTAACAGTGAATTTATATTAATTATTATTATTACTTTTATTTTTTAATTTTTTACAAAATAATGTTATTAAAAATGAATAAATAATTAAATAATAATTAATAGTAAATATCTGATTGAGAGCAGTAGCAGGAGTGCTAATTCATATATAAAAACCTCTATTCAAATATTAGTGATGAAATGCGAAATGGTCTTGGTTGTGCTGTAAATGTAACACCACGACTGTATTTATCGTTATTTTTATCATGATATTTGATATTTTACTTTTAGTGTACACTATTATTCAGAATCTAGTTTTTGTAATGTAATCAAAAATATCCTATTTTATTTTATTATTTCCGAAAACAATTGATGAGTAAACGAATTTCCAAATATAAAGTCTTACCAAATTTTCACAAAAGTTTGATTTTATCTAATATCGCCAACTACATACACTCTATTTGTTCGTCTTGGTTAATACTACATAAGTGTATATGTAATTAAACCTAGTGCGTTTTTGAAATAATTTTGTTTTCGAATGCAGACCGAACGCAAACTCTACTAAGATAACAGTGAAAATAACATTATGGATTTTGTATTAGGTATGTGTATATTATACACATATTATTAGGTATTTATACACTTGGTAAAAAAAAAATCAAGAATTTTGCATTCAATACTACAACTAAATCAATAAGGCCGAGACCGAGACCAAGACTGACTTCTACTGAATCTACAAGACTAAAACCAGTTCCAAAAATTAATTCAATATGGCCGAAACCAATGCTATTATTGAGTCCACATGACCAAGACCAATACCAAGGCTGAATTGACAAGACCGAGATCGAGACTGTTAAAGTATTGGTCTTAGTAATGCTTTGCTAATCATCACTAATTAAAATGAAAAATTTTCGTCCAGACACAGATGATGGAAGTTGGTCAAATCCATTTGACAATTGGATATTATATTATTGTTATATTAAATTTGAAAGCAAAGACCAATCATTGCATTAAATAAAATTGATTCTGAGTTAAGATTTGGTGTTATGTAAATAGATAACTATGACAACTTTATTTGTTATTATCCCATTTTCCGTTATAAAATATAGTTTTCCTTTACACTTAAGAAAACTACTAAGGAAATTAACAAACGATTTGTCTAAAGTACCGACTACTCATAAATAAAGTTCCCATCAAACAACCTCTTTTCTCTTAAACTCCAAACTCCAACTCCTTTTACCCCATATACATATATATTTATATGTATATTATACCTTATAATTATTACCAAAACTTTTAAGATCCATTTGAATTGTTTTTAAATCAACAAATAAATTCTAAATTAAAACGTAGTCTGATGAAATTACTACTTACTATTAAATCGTTTAAAGTATATTTTTTTGACACCAATACATGTTTTATAATGTTTTATGAATACATGTTCTATAATAACACTCTATTTTTGTGTATACATTTTATATCAGTTACCTGAATAGGTAATAAAAACATATAACAGGCATTTAATATTATAATATTGTTTGTTGGTCTTACGCAAGTTCTATAAACGGATCCTTCCAAATAATCCTGGTTACGTGCTTGTCAGCATATAGTTTAAAATATATAATAACTTCTTTACTAAAATTAATTTGGGCAATATTTTTATTTATACCTTCGACTAAAATGCTTGTATAAATGTACCCTGAACCATAGCAGCTATAATTCCATTTTCGATATCATTACACATGTTCCGAAGACATGGAATAAACGATAACAATATCATGGATGAAAGAGTCACAGTATCTTAATAATAATATACGTACAAAGGTGAAACACGTCTTGAATAAACAAAATGATAATGCAAGTGTTTTATCAATAGATATTTTAATTCATAACAATATTTAATAATTTTTAATTAAGCCGGAAATAATTTTTCCACGAATTTTATTGTTTATTCCACGTCTGGAGAACATTTTCTGCGCCGTGTTATCTAACTGACATACCTACGTATTTACTTATGCCATGCTCTGAATCACACTTTGTCAATGGAATCTGAAACACCCATTTGAAGATCCACTCCAATGAACTACCTACCTACTATAGTATTGTCCCGAAATGAATAAGTAAGTAATGATTTCCTGCGCTCCACCCCCCCCCCTCCACCAATCACCTTTGAGGTAATAAATAACCTCTTGTTTGGAATTCAATTGTTTTCATTTGAATTTGCATCAAGTATCGATTAATTATTTAGTCCGAGTGGAAATAATGTACTTTCTACTACGCTTCGAATAGGTCAAATACATTTTTATATTTAATTTTTTTTTTTTTCGAACGCACAAAATGTCATTTCATTTACAACATAATAATAATAACTAACAATTAATGTTATTATATTGATTGTAAACAGTTTTGTCCATATTTCATGTGACGTCATATTTAACAAACATAATATTATATTATGATATTATGACCTTTAATGATCGAAGTTAATATATTAAGACGTTGAATTTATAATTAATCTAGTAATTGTATAAAGTAATAAAGTAATTGTATATCGTATAAAGTGTAATATGTACATATTATTTATTGTATATTTATTTGTTTATTTATATTATATATTGTGTTTTAAATCGTTATTGTAATCAAAATATCTCTGCCGACGAGATAAAACTATATTCGCATTATTTTCTCAGTTTATTTTAAAAACACCAGAGCGGCTGGCACAAAAGTGACTTACGATTAAAATCGTTAGATAGGTATTGTATTTAAAATCTAAAAAACATTTTACGAAACAATTAAAATTAAAATAATGAACATTTAAAACAATAAAACCGAGCTAAAACGTAAATAGCAGGTACCTGCTTCAATACTATATTATACGACCCGAAGGGAAATATACAGATGAGGTGGATGAATTACTAAATGGAATATAGCTTCAGTAATTTATTGAAACTTATAAACATAAAAATATAAAATGATACTTGAAATAATGTAGATAAAATAATTTTTAAAAATTATTATAATAATAAGAGAGCTGATAAAAGCGTAATAAGGATTTAAATTTCAAAGGATTATTATCGTTTAGGATTTGAATAATATCGGGCTATAATTTTTATCATTATAACATTCAAATTAAGGATACTATACCAAGTAGTTTGTGTAAGTATTCATATTATTTGATTTTTATTTTATAGAATTTAAAAAATGGTATAATAGAATAATTCCAATTCGATGTTTAAATTAAATAATTATTTGTAATATAAATAATTCAATTATTATGGATCATAATAGTTCTATTAAAAAAACAACAATTACCAAATAATTTGAAATATTCATAGATATAATATTTTTATGAAATATATGAATAGAATATCGATCGTAATATAATGTATGGTATTGAAAAATATGATCAACAGGATATAAATAACCTATCGTAAAAATACGTATAGTGTGTTACTGACCAAAATAAAATACCTCCGAAATCTTGAAAATAAAAATTCCAATGCAATCTCGAACTTCGAGAAAGTAAAGTAATAAAGATTAAATACAAAGAATAACTATGTAATAACGATTTTTATTTTTTTAACTCACCAATTCAATCAATTTCAAATTGTCGATTTGAGTCTATTCAAAATAATTTGGTTACACAAACAAGTAATAAAAAGGGCCATTAACAAGTCATAATGTTTACCAAAAAATTATTTTCAAAATGTCAATTTATATAGAATTCAGGTGCTTAAAAAGTTACTTAAAATACTTTAAAAGTTTCCAGAAATCAAATCTCATCTCAATATGTATTCATTTAAATTGATAGATCTTTCAAAGCCAGTTTTTATCAGTGGACGAACTTTCTACTCGCTTCTCCGGAATACCTATATACTAATTATTTTTTTTTTTTTTAATTTATATAAATTAATATATAATAATTATATAACGATATAATATTGTTTCTGATTATCATTTATAAATATAATACGGGTTTACGTTTAATATAGCTGGGTGTTATTATTTTGTACATTTTCCACATAATAATATGTACGTGCAGGATAAAAATTTCCTTAATGTAAGCTCCATTATCTCTATTGTTTTTTTATACTTTTGATGTGGACTATATAATCAGAGAACATGAACTCCATCACATCTTAATTGTATTAATGATATTAATAATATACCTTCTACTCTTATAGTTTTTCAGAAGCTGAACACTATAATATATCGGTGACAAAACCGTGGTTTCATACAGAATGGTTACACAAATACACAAAAAACTATGAGGACTTTTTTGTCCTGATTCCACCGTCAGTTATCATATCCATTCTATTTAAAGCCTTAGACAAAATACAGAACTACACTACTGGCATTTATAGTTTTAACAAAACTAAATTAATCGATTGTTTTTTTTTGTGAAACACTAATCATTTGTTTAGTCAAATAAATAATCATTCCAAAAAGCAAAGGTACACACATTTCATGATTATATTTTCATTATTATGTAGACATTTAATTTTATCAAATAAAACTACAAAAGTAGACATAATTTTAGTAGAGATGCACACCTCTCTTGATATGTATATAGTTTTTAGTATTTTTTTCAAAGTAATATAAAGTATACGTATAGAGTATAGATAGTAAACGTATATCCACATAAATGCCTGTTTATTCGTACAATTCGATGCCATAATTACTATTTATTTTACAATCGATTATTATCCCATAATCGATAATTCAGGATCGACTAACCAATTTATATCTATCATATTTTCTTTTAAAACATGTAGAAAACTAGAAATCTAATACACTCGAAAATAGTGTTCTAACTCGTTTAAGATATTATGTTTTCTGTAGTTTTGAAACGTTCATTATTGAGATTAAAATTATATATGGATTAGTTTTAATCGTTATTTTATTCATTAATACCAAATAAATTCGTCATAAATAAAAGTTTTTAATATTAAAATATCAGATTACAAAGAAATAATACCCGCCAAAAATTATGAAAAATATTTTTTTTTTGTCTAGATAAAAAAAAAAACTGTTAATCTTTAATTTTTATATAGATAGTATTAATTTTAACTATATTTTGACTTTATTTAGGTGTTTTTTTTTTTTTTTTATTAATTTTATTTTATCTTTATTTAGATACATTTTTACTTATCTATATATGCTTAATAATAATGGTCATAAGAAATTTGAAAATTCAGCATTTTGTTCCTTAAATAATAAAATTCTGAAGACATTTTTACAACTATGCGTATTTCAACCATGTTCAGTCTTTTTCGAACGATTAGATCACATAGAACGCTCACTATATGAAAAAAAATCATTGACATTAGATAATAATATATATTATAATATATGTATTGTTCTCAGTGAAAAAAACTTGGCAAGGATAATGTACGTAAATGTTTAAATATAACTCGATGGTAATCAATAAATACACACGGAAAAAGTGATTGGAAAAGACATAATCTCAAGAAATTATCAACAGTTAAGACCCCACAATTTTGAACACAGAATTGAGTGGAAATAATTTAAGTGAACGTAATATTATGATTGACGATATACTGTCCTGAATGACGATGGTTTTTTTTTTCTTTGCTATATACTCTATTGTATATCATTTCCAAAACAATCGCAAAACGACCGTAATGTTTAGTGCAATAATTAATGTTTTATTTAAAAAATAATTAACAATTTATATAATTAAAGAAAAAAGTAATTACTTAGGTATACTTACCATGTTAAAATAATAACGAAGCTGTTTCACATCGCTTTATCAATCATTCAGCGTTCGGGCGAAACGTAAATAAAGATTAATAAACCGTTATATAAAAGGAATAAACATTAAATAAGCCGCATAAAACATCGTATCAAGTGTAATTTAATATACTATAATATATACCCTTTAAAATTGTATAATCAAATGCAATATAATTGCGATTTGATATTTACTGTAAATAAAATATGGCCATTCGTTTGACCTATTTTTCAGAAAAAAATAAAAAAGTAAGCCTATTTAATTATATAGTGCTCGTGAAACTCTCTTATGAAATATTGAACACACATTGTAAATTTATCGTTAATATTATAATACGTTTAACTTAACTAACTATTTATACGGTGTGTTTCCAACAAAATGGCTGCAGTTATTGAAATCGGGATATTTCTCATCGCCTATAAGTTTAAGTTCGAGGATCGAACGTTAATCGAGAACTAATAAAAATATACGCATAACGCACGTGCATAATTTTCTTTTTATATTACGCGGAATGTAAAATTTTTTATGTTTACCCAATCTCAACAATGATATTCGATTTGACAGCGAAATGTTTACAGAAAATTTACAAATCATATTATACAAAAAGATTATATTCAAGAAAACCCGTATTGTAGTTTTTTTTAGTAAGAAATTGTATCTGCAGAAATCCGTTTTTCTATTCATTATGTGGTACAAATGCAGCAGTTCAGCCTCCAAATTATATTTCGAAATGTCTTCTTTTTTTTTTTTTTTCATTTTTTCAATTTTGAATTTTCGCACCAACAAAAACACATTTTCAAAAATATGCATGGGAATTGATAATTATATGTATTCGTTGATCGTCCTATTGTCATATATTATAATATAGATAGACAGATTTGATATATCTATTATAATCACTATTTATTTATAAATAATTTCAGTTTAATTTAGATATTTATCGTTTATTACGTAATGATTATTTAATAGTTAATTAAAGACTTAGCATAAAAACTAATTCTCTCTTATAATATATATATATATATATATATTAGGTATACATAATCCTCTGTTATCGTTATCTTATTAATTTGTCAACAACGTGTTATATATATATATTTTTTTCATCACACATTTTCTCTTTTTGTCTCTCCCTATATAATATATATATATACCTATCAGCTCTGCTCTTCTCTCATAATCATCCCAGTTCACTTCATCCTTTGTAAAATATCCTTTGTACTTTCACCCGACAACCTAGAACATAAAAGTTTCATTAATTTTACCTCTAATCGACACCGCTTCCAATTATCTCGTTCATTTTGAATATTTTGAATTTTAGTACACGCGAAAAAGAAATGATGTTTTTCACATATTCGCATAAAAAAAAAAAAAAAACCGGAAAAATAATATTTTATAAAAGTTACATTTCATATAACTGAACGCGTGTAGTGTGTAAACAAGTTTCGATTAAATCAATACAAAATAATGTACTCCGCGAAAACCGTTTAAATATTTTCAAAAGATATATATATATATATATATATATATATATATATTACATTATATATTATAGTGGATTGAAAAAAAAGAAATAAAATACTAATTTCAATCGTGTTTTATTAGTTACGTGTATAACGATTAAAATAATTTACACGATAGCAGTGATGGTTACCTTAATTAAAGTATTACCTATCTGTTTAGTATAAGTATATGTCTAATTATTTAATAAGAATATACTTAAAAGTTAAACGTATCAATTAAAAAATTATTTTACATTATAATTATTGACTGTTATCATTAAATCCTGCAGAAACATTGTTGGAGAAATTGTTTTTTCGAGTAATGAAATTACGTTATCCACTAAAAATGTTTTCTTTGAAGTTAGATTACATTTGGATTTTAAACGTATAATGCTTCACCAATTGCGTTACAATATTGACATTTTTTTTTCTAAACTCTCCCCAAAGCTCTATATTCTAATATGATATTAGAAATTACAATCCAAAAATGTGTACTATCTTAATGCGTAGAATAATTCAAGGCCAGATATTGGCCCGACAATCGGTGATTAGCATTCGGCAATAACTTAAACAAACGCTAGTTTAGATTTACGAGAAACAACATATCACAGAATTCTAAAATTATAATTATACTAAATAACGCGTTATAACTGAATATATTCAATATGTTGAAAAAAAAAAAAAAAACACTTAAATTAGACAGGGGCGCATCCAAAAATTTTCTTTGGGGGAAGGGGCTAAAGAATTTTTTTGTGTAAACCGACACACATATGAAAAATAGATAATAAAATATTAATTAATTTTTTGGGGTTGCTATAGCCCCGTAGCCTACATCCCTTTTGGCGAGCGCTTGAAATTAGACGTCAATCGTACTTTCAAAAGACTACAATTAAATAGGTAACAATCGCATCACTATTCGAAAGAAATTCCATTACAGTAGGTAGTTTGTAATTTACTGTATACGTTACTCCTCAACATTGGCTATAAATTAATTTTTTTTTTGTAAAAAGAAATAGAGATCGATATCATTAGATATATTGATATTCCCAAATTATATAGGTATATATTATGTTGTTGGAAAAGTTGGATGTAGTGAAATTAATGGAATACATTTTATAATAACTATTAATGCAGTTTATAGATGCAGTTTGCTGTTAATAACAATTCATAAAATCGACAAACATATTTGCAAAAACAAATGTGAAAAAATATTTTTAAAAAACGTTTAACGTCGTGCACCTGTCATATAAATTGAATCTTACAGAATAATTTTTCTAATTTTATTTATTCGTATGCAAATCCGTTGACATCTCATCTAAATAATCCATACATAAACGATAGGTATATAGTTACTCGAATAACTTATTAGGTAGGTACACTATAGGTACATATGTCGTACGAACCAATTTTAAATTATTAATTAATGCGAAATCTTTAATCTTTTAAAACGTGTTCTGTCATCGTCATGCTCGGTAAGTATATACGAGTAGAATAGTTTCTCAATCGGTTCGAAGTTCTTTGACATAGTGATACTCTTCATACAGTCTATAAACACACGAAATACACAGAGTGCGTTAGTACATTAGAAATGAGCAAAAAAACGTTTGATCGACAGGATCACAAAGTTATATAATAATATATACGATAATGTTCAGTGTTTATTTTAAGCACGATTCTTTTATTGTTGTACTGCAGTTGGAATTTTAAGGTATACGTATTATGTGTAAGGCTAAAAATCTAATCTATCCTCGACGGGTATAATATGATAATCCCTCTCCCC
Source organism: Pemphigus obesinymphae (assembly GCA_025469235.1). Classification (NCBI taxonomy): domain Eukaryota; kingdom Metazoa; phylum Arthropoda; class Insecta; order Hemiptera; family Aphididae; genus Pemphigus; species Pemphigus obesinymphae. Next base: position 19,865 of record JAIPRL010004301.1, read on the forward strand.
CCACCCCCAAACCATAATACAACGTAATTACTTTTTTGATTTCAATTATGAGATAATAATATTAGATTAAGACGTCACCTCATCATTGTGTTGTCTTATCGTCTAAAACTCGAAAAAGGCATACCTATTGCAGTTTTATCTTTTGTTACTTTATGATGAATGGTAAAAATACGCTATACTTAATGATTAAATGATGATTTAATGATAGGACATTATAAGTTCAATCAATCCAAAAGACTTCAGTTAAAAGTTATTTAATAATAAATAATAATTTCAATTCTTTCGGTTTAAATGGAAAAATGTCAACAAAAATTAAACTTATTCAGTTGAAAAAAATATATATAATATATTACCTATTATATATTATTTTCCAGTAGAAAATTAATAAAAAAATTATTTAAATATTCAACAAACCTTATAATTTTTCACACACTACTATTTTAATTATTGAGTACCTACTGACTTATTAATAATGAATATTTAGAGATGTGAGGTCGGTAAGCTTACTGGATAAATTTGACCGGTAAACGTAATTATATGTACATTTTACCGATATTTTTTTATCTGATAAATTTTCTTACCCGTACTTAAAATCGAATTACCCCCTCATTTTAATTGTTTTTACTAGAGCAATAACATTTATTTAGCCTAACAAAATGGTATAATTTAATGAATCGTAATAAAGTTAATATAATATCCTTTTCTTTGAAAAACTTTAGGAGTGGAAATTATTTAAAAAAAAATAAATTATTATTTAATGTTAAATTACTAAATAATTGTAAAAACAATGGTTAATGATGTCATAAAATAATATAAAAATTTATTTTCAAAATTCACTTAAAAAAAATTATCTTTTTTTTAATACTCTGGGCACATTTTCTTTTTTATAAAACCTAATAATTTTCATTAGGTGTATGTATATTGTTGCTTTTATAATATATATTTATTTTTAATAATAATGAATTATTGTATTTGAATTTCTATTAAAATAATAGAAATGTATAACGTATATTCGTGAGTATTTGTTCATCCCCTGTAATGTGCAGTTTACTTGACTGGACAATTACGAAAATTAACTATATAAAGAGTTAGGTTAAAACAATAAAAATATGACAAGTAGGGAGTGGATTCACTTTACTCAACAGGTAGGATGTAATAAATTTGAAAACAATTTTAAATCAATGCATTCTATAAAACAATTTTAATCTGAGCTGGGTGTAATTGTATGTAATTATATAACTGTCAAAAAAATATTAAAATTTAAAATTTAATGATTTTATCATACATTTTATTTTAGTAATTTATAGTAAGTAACCGTGATAACTTTGTTTGTTATTTTTAAATGTATAAAACTATCTCGTTTTAAGAAAACAATTGGGAAAATCAAAAAATTATCTCTGGAAAAAACCTACCATTTTAAACGAATTAAAATTTTAAATTTTTTAAAATTAAAAAGCTCTGTCTATACTCAAAAACTCCTACTCGACTTTGTTCACCCGAACTCTGATTTCCAGACTGAAAAAATAATAATAATAATAATAATAAACACCATTATAAAACCAATCGATTTTTAGTTATAATTTTTATTTTATAAAATATATAAATATGTTTAAGTTGTTCAATCAAATTTAACTTTTTAACTATTATTAACACTCTGCACGTTGTTCAATGATATAAGAATTATAAAATATTAAATAACTTATCTTATGCTATACGTATATTGTAATAATATGAAGTATATATACTATTTCCCGTTTTACGCAATAACAATGAAACAAACTATAATTTTTATGCACATTACATAATATCTACTTATATACGAAATCGATGTTTCACGTGAGGTCTATAGAGATATATATGATTTTATTTTTTTGTAACAGCCAGCCAGTAATTTATTAAATTTACACGAACTACCACAACAAAACAAAAAAAAAAATTGGAATAAATCGAATCGGCTATGTAAACGCCATAATTTTCTATGTAGACATTTGTAATAACGATTTAAGAATAAAACGTGTAAAGTTGGTCTAAAGAAAGAAGAAGAAAATGAGGTCGTATAAAGTAAAAAAAAAAAAGCTATTATTCGAGTATTGGTAGCTATATGAAAGTTATGTGAAAGTTTACAAAAAAAAAAATAATATCAACTCGTTAAGTTTAAAAGTAAAATATTAACGAAACTCACACATAATTAATTAATTTTCTTGAAAAAAAATAAAAATAAAAACATGTATTTAAGTACAAAAAATTTGAAAATTTTATAATAGCGCATTAGATAGGCATAATGGACCAGTGACGCGAATCCTTTAATATTCTATTTTGTGGGGGGTGAGAGGAATGTAAAATCAAAATAAATATAGATAACCATAGGTGACGTTGGACGTACTTATCTCCTATATCCCAATTTCCACTACCTATAAATACCTTATACTATAATATGAATTTTGGAATTTGAGGGAAACGCTCCCTCTTCGTCGCTCCGGCGAATCTGCGCCCTTTATATGAATAGGGTTGTATGACACCATCAACATATTATATTAACAAATATAGTGTTAAATATTGTGTCAGGTTTTCGACTAAAATAAAATATGCGAATTTTTCACTCTCAGGAAATATATTAGTCCCCTATAATTTAACTTAATTATTATACAAATTAACCGTAAAAATATAAGTTGATCCAATTCGAATATAAACGATTTAAGTTATTTAGTGATTATAATGAAAATGATTAACTAGTTGAGTTAAAATTAAATATTAACTTAAATTGAATTTTCTATTATAACATAATATATTGTTAGGTAACGATTTATAGTAAATCCACACGTGATATACGTATAAGTTATAATTAAATATTATAGAACAAAGTGTTTTATTAAATCGACATTTTTTAATTACTATAATTATATTTTTGTAATCTTCCTATATTTCCCACTACTGAAAAACACATTGTAGTACCTATTCATATTATTGCAAACCATTTGGTTAAACTTAGCAAAAAAAACTGCGTATTTTCATTTGATTTTCAAATGAAATGTTTTTCCTTTTCAATAGTTATATTATACCTATTCGGCATAGCACAAACGTAATATATGTGCACATTGCAAATATTATAAAATATGTAATAGCACATTATAAACATCAGCTGTGCACGCTATTGGATGATTGGAATGTATAAATATAATATAATGTTTGTGAGTTTAATATTTCGGAATCGTATTAGATACTTTTACCATTTGTGTTTCATATATTTTTGAATGTGGCACAATTGATAAGAAAAAAATGCATCCAATTGAATATTTTGAACTTGATATATTAGTTATGTTATTTCAAAAATTAATAACACTATAAATATAAAAGTCAATGTTTACCAAGAAAATATTGAATAAAATCCAAACAACTGATTTTCGAAAAACATACCTAATCAATTAATTTTAATCATGAATTTAATTTATATTATTTATTGAGCCAAAATATAATGTTTTAAACTAATTAAAAGTTTCGTGAGTTATTCTATTAAAAAGCGTGCTGTTTATAATTATTATTCCTAGTTATACAAAAGATAATGAGTCAAAGGAGGAAAATGTGAATGATAAAAAGTTTGATTTTACGTTTTATTTTTCGTCTCAACTATCTTAACGGCGTCATATTTTTATTAATAACGAGTGAAGGCCCTGTGGAAGGGGGTGCGTGGAGTGAAATTAGCATTAAAGTCTTAGCAGAACTTTTTGATTTATTCAAAATATTCCAACAAGTTTTCAATAATGTTGGAGATCTCTTTTTTATTTTATCCCACGTTAAACCTTAACTCGACATCTAGCATTGCAATTTTGTTTATAAACATGTAACACCATATAAAAACCATCAAAAAAAAAATGTTTAAATATACGTGTCGTCCATATTTTTGTTTGATCCCAAAATTTATATTTATCTATCGTTAAACTTTCCAATACCATAGAGTACCCATTTTGGAGACGTCGTTCCGCAATGTCATTGAAGTCAACAAAGTGACCAATTTTGCGGTATGACAACTCAGAAAAAAAGTAATATTGTAATAATATATATATATAAATAAATATATAAGTATTATAAAAAATAATAATATATATATATTTCAGTAAAAATAATATATGTCGAGAGTATTCTATTTTTTTAATACTCTCGGTACATATTTTTAAAGAGCATTGAATTTTTTTAATTTAAATATATAATACTATATAGATTCGATGTAATATATGTTCATATTTTGTACGTTATCACATGATAACGGGAACAGGGTGTCAAAATGTAATATTTAAACGTATAATTATTTTTGTAATGGGTATAGTAACACTTAATATTGGGCCCCTTTGCTCACTTATCAATAGGTAATACAGACAAAATTTGGAATGGCTTCTCTATATTACTGTATGGACAACAGTAACTTCACGTCTAGCATGACAATTTTATTAAAACCTCTCAAAAACCGTACTGACGATGTCTGAATAGACTTGTTGGACTGCACATATTATGCACTTTTCGAATATTAATTTGGTATTTTCGTCATAAACCTAGTTTCGCTTAAAATCGTTTTATTACAAGTTTTCATCAATATCCTACTAGTCTTTAGTTGAATGATTTTGTAATGGATTTAAAAAATAATGTGTAAAACTATGTGTAATGTTACATCATCTTTACAAAGTTTGACGTTGAGCAAATAAGAATGGAGATCCTACAAAATGTTAAAATTGTCCAGAAAATCAATCCAGTACTTAAAACTATTTTTAAAAACGTCGTGTTTTAACAACAAAGAAACTACTCTATAATCAACGACCGATAAAATAATTTTGACATGTACACTATACTGCTTTCTCAATATTTGATTTCATATCATTAGGTATCCATATAGGAAAATTATACAATATATAAATGTACCTACGTTAAAATGCCATACGATTATTAAATGGTTTTTAAAACAATATATTATAATTCAAGTGTTGAAATTGACGGCCGTCATTTCAAATCCATTACGGGATTTGTTTCGGAAGATATTGTTGCCATGTTTCTACGATTGTAACAACAAGCCTTATTATATACTGTCGATCGTTATTATATTAGGTGCACACCACACGTAATACCTATTATACAAATATTATTTTTTACAGTAAATTTAGCAGTATATACGAACATATAATATTATATAATTTTATATCGTAAGTTGTATCGAAGTCGTATCGTAAATTTCTATAAAATATGCAACGTTCATGTTGAATGGAATAGGTTATATCAGAATAAGACATATAAAAGTAATAAATAAGAATATACAATATAAAAATGTGAAGGTATGTTATATAAAACGTACAGCGGCAACCGGTCGCTTAGATCGACTGCCACAATTAACAGCTAATTATTCTTATCCATATATATCATACTATCAATAATAATACAATCAATTGTGTCTGTGTTACTCCACAAATGAATGGAATGTGTCAACACAACCTATGTAATATACTAATATTCCAATAGACGTATAATATGTTTATAATAATCTATGGTGTGTGTGTTATCTTAACTATACTAATTCTACTGGATGTCATGTTTAATATCAACACTTCCCCTTGAACAATACACCCTTACAGGTTTTATATATCTAGATGTCTAATTCCTAACATTTCCCTGAGTTACCGAAATCTTGTCCGAGGTGTTGGCTTAGTCAAGACACCAGATAACTGCACCTTGCTGGTCACACTCCAGTGAAAACATCACTTCGTTGAATTTCTCAAGAACGTAATGATATCGAACATCGATTCGATATGCTCAGTTCGTTTATGAAATTCTGGATTCTCCACTAGTTTTAAAGCACTTTGAATATCCGCATACAAAACAGGTGTCTCTCCCTGTATCTTCGGAAGATCACTTGTAAGTAGCCGTCAACCATGTTAGTTCCTGTACCATTTGACTTAACGCTACGTATTCTGCCTCAGTAGTCGAAAGTGCTACCGAACTTTTTCCTTTATGAACACCATGCTACGATTCCATTTGTCATCATGAAAATTAATCCTAATGTTGATCGTCTTGTTGTTGTATCACCGGCATAGTCTGCATCACTGTACGCACACAATTTGAGTTTCACACTAGAATCATAAATTAAACCATAGTTAAATGCTCCTTTTGAATATTTCGAAATAGGTTTCACACCGCATTCCAATGAATTATCAGAGGCTTTTCCAAATAACCACTGACAAGGTTTTACAGCAAATGTTATATCGGGCCTTGTAATTTACCTTAAATATAACAAACTTCCAACTGATTCTCTGTATGAAACTTCCCTCGCTTGTGTTGATTCTGACAAATTTGGATCTAATGAGTGTTGAGGGTCTGCAGGAATATACAAAGCGTTGGCTTCCCTTATATTGAATCTCTCCAATATGCGCTGGCAATATGATGATTGTTGTATGAAGATTAAGCCTTCAAGTTTCTGATTAATTTTAATTTCCAGAAAATTATCAAGTTCACCTGCTTTCGTCTCAAAATTGTTCTTCAGGTAATTTACCATCATGTCCACTTGCCAATCATTCGTCGCTGCTATAATGCCATCATCTACAAAAATAACTACAATTAATAATTGTTCATTTTTAATACTTACGAATACACAAGTAGGTATCTACTTTTGTTTCCTTTAGATCAAAATTTAACAGCATATTTTAATTTTTTTGTTCCAGCATCTAGGTGCCTGTTTCAGCCCATATAAGCTCCTTTGTAGTTTGCAAACTAATGTAGTTCCATCTTCGTATCCTTTTGGCTGATTAAAATAAATCTCTTCTTCGAGATCATCATATAAAATGCTCTCTTGATGTCAAATTGTCTAAGTTTCAATTTTCTGGCTGTTGCTATCACTAGTATTACTCGTATAGAGTCATACCTTACAACTGGACTAAAAGTTTCTTGAAAATCTATTCCATCCACTTGTGCATAGCCTTTGATTACTAATCTAGCTTTAAATCCGTCAACTTCTCCATTTTTTTTTTTTTTTTTTGAGCTTAGTTCGATATACTCAGCCATTATTAAAAGCCTTTTTATTTACTGGTAAATCTACTAATTTTCACGTTGCGCTTCTGATTAAAAGCACCTCTAAATAGGTATGTTTATAGATTAAAGGACTAATCCTCCTTCAAAATCAATTGTATTCTCTTCGAATAATGATGAAAAATATCCAAAAATGTGATCATTGTGACACAGGTATTCCATTCTCCACAAATCTACCAATGTGTTAAACAAATGTAGATAAATAGTAATAATAGTAGTCATTTTTCGACAATTCGGTCGACTAGAAATAATCAAATAAATGAGTGCTTATATTGAAATCACCCAAACGAAAATGAACAGTGATACGGTGATTGATCTACTGTTTATTGCTCCCCAATCTATAGAACTTCCACTGCCTGCCAGACTCGTTTTATTCCAGGAATAATGTTACGAGAAAATGTTCATATCTGTGGACCACGACTTTAGTAAACGACCGTCGACAAGTTTTTTCATTCTTGACGATTTTTCGTACATCAAACGTCAAATGCCAAACGTATTAAAAGGCTATATTTTAATTTAGAAATTATAATAATATAATATATATAACATATTACAGTTGCATTTATTATATAATATATATATATATATTATAATCGATAATAATAAATTAAATTAAAATTAAATATAATAAATCAATGATAGTAGTATACATAATATGTATATCCTTTAAAATTTTAAATGAATATCGACTTATTCAGAATAATCAAAAAGGTTTTGAAATGGGATAATGTGAAAAAAGTAACGTAGTTTTTATAAGGTCGTTACTTTTGATGTAATTTGGTATTATGTAACTTGATCGAAATAATTTTTAAATACCTTACGTGAAAGTAATTTGAAAAGTTGTGCTTAATGTAACGTATAGTAACGCAATTTCTATTACCTTTTAAAAGTAATTTATCATCGATATTATCTCACCGACACTCCGTCTATTCAGACTAAAGTCCTACTTGTCGTAGAAAAATGAATGGACTTTCCAGAGGGTATTCCTTTAACGGCTTAGTTCTTCGAAATTCTAACGTAAATGGTGGGGAAAGGGATAAGTGGGTTAAAAATTATTATTGTATTCAAAGCTCCGCCCAAAACGCAATAATAATCCAATACCTAAAATTTTTTCGTAAACATCTTGGCCTGGTGACGCGACAGACGGTTATATTAACTATAAAATACAAATAGAAACATACAATAATAATTTACAGTGCGTATAACTATTGATTAAATGCTAAACTGTTTAGGGACGATGCCGTGCAATTCGGAAACATATATATATATATATATGTATAACGTAATATACATAACTAGGGCTAGGCATCTTATGCCCTAAATATCCTTAAAATATGTATGCATTTATACCAAAAATGATCACCAAATATGCCCTAAAAATATGCAAAATCACTTAAATATGCTGTAAAAATATGCATTAACCAACCGAAACATTTAAGTTAACAAATATTTATTACGAACTAGTAGTAGGTAATAATTAATAATAGTAATAATTACTAATAAAGGCTACGGACTGGTTTATTACAATATAATAAATACATAATAATGAAAAAATTATGAATTTATTTAGGTATAAAAATTGAGTTATAAACTATAATTAAATTTAAAGTATATTAAAGTGAAGTGAGTGTGTATACATTTTTTCTCCGGAAAATGTATTTTCAAATTGAATTTAAAAAAAGAAAAAACGAAAAGTCCATATTATTCCTATGAACTCCTATATTATATTAGTATTATTTATTTATTTTTTTACCAGTTTAAAGAAAAATGTAATTCTGGTTTCTCACATCTTAAATTACACATAATTTTTAATACGCAAACAATTTTATAGAAAAATAACTATTTTTCGAAAAAATATTAATAAAATATGCATTTAAATTTAAAAAAAAAAGTAGCTAAATATACACTTATGAGTGAAAATGTGCCAAATATGCAAGATATACAAAATAAAATTTTAAATATAAGATTATTGTTTATTGATACCGTTCGTATATCACTTAGCTATGTTTTTGATTTTTACTTGAAAAGATGTCAAACTCCTAGAAGTCTCTAGCCTTATACATAATATATAGACCACTGTCGTGCTCAGAATTTTAAAAAGCGGTGAGAAGCATATTCACGATAAATCTGTATAAAAAAAAAAAAAACAAGGTAATTTGTGTAAGTTTGACTATGAATATTTAATACAATCCAATAATTGTTCATTTGCCGTATTATTTTTTGCGTTTATTGTACTTGGGAATGTAGTAAAACTAATCTATAATTAAAGATGTGTATTATATCAAATATTAGTTATTATATTACATAATGAAAAAAATTAAAACAAAATAATATTATTTTATTTACGTTGAAATCCGTAGAAAAAAAAAAAAAGATGAACTTCACTTATCGGATGTCAGTAGGCATGGGAGCCCTTCGCTTATTGGACAGAATACTCTATTAATGAATGTATTGCGTTAACTGATCGCGTAAAACGATTTGGAGCGGAGGTTCGGTGGTAATATACACAAAATGTGGAGTTGACGAAATCGAATTTGGCCCGTTTTCACACGTCGTTTTTCGGTAGTTTTTCCCACCGCGTCAATCGAAAACGCCCGAAAACGGCTCCTTTAAGAAGTAAAAGACTAGGGGAGCGTTCAAGTATTACGTAAGCGTCTAGGAGGGAGGAGGGGTCTGTCGTATGCTGACATTTGCTGACAAGGGGGATGGGGGGGCTTAGAACCATGCTGACGTCAGCAGTAATAAAAATAATAATAAAAATTTGGAAAATAATAATTATAAATATGTAACAAAATTTTTAATTTTTTTTTTAACTAATTCGCATAAAATTCGGAAAAAAATATTAACTATGTACCTATATATAGATAGGTATTCCACACAAAATGTGATGCTTAACTATAGCGTGGTTCCGTGGTGGAACCAGTTATTGGCACGTGCAATCCATTAAGATAAACTATAATCATCGTCGTCGGTGACGCGTGTAAGAATAATATTGATATCGGCATCGTTATCGGACGCATAGCCACATTTTTTTTTTATTAAATAGAGGGGGGTTGTCGGACATATGCTGACGTAATTAAGTGGGGGGTCTGACATTTGCTGACAAGGGGGGGGGGGTCTAAAAAAGACAAAAATGTGCTGACGTAATACTTGAACGCTCCCTAGATGAAATTCGCTACCGGATAATTCATTATTATGGGTTCACGTGAACAGAGATTGGTTCGTGTCTTCTGGCGGAAAAGAAAATTAAATAAATAAATATATAAACATGGTTGGTAAAACCGCTAGCTTCTAGATTCTAAAGGATCCATGGGAGGAGTGGAGGAGGATATATACGATTCCATCGTGCCCTCTCTCCTTCCCTCCACCGTGAGCACGCCCTTGATATAGGCGACCGAAAAAATATTTTTAGAATAAAATACACAATACGTGGGTATACGGGAAATATTATTTAGATCTCGGTGGCGCGTATACGGTTATTTCGATTACGAATGTGTGCATACCGAAGGCGGTTAAAAAACGAATCGATCGAACGTCTCGTTATTCGAGCGCGCACACACCGCGGGAGATTGACTCTTTCGACGGGGTGCGCGCGTATACCGTATTGGTTTTTCCGGACCCCGAAACGGGACTTTACGCGCCATTTGCGGCACGCATATTCTATGAATCGGTACACTGATCGAAATTATCGTAAATTAATTGATTAATTATTATAAATAAATTCTTGTACACATGTGCATTACGAACAACCACGTGATGAGCAAAAATGAGTATTATGGAAGAAAAGATTTTATAGTACTGTTTATTCCACGATAAAAATGAATAAAAACAACACGACAATTATTCATGAAAAATAATATTTTATTTCGCCTGAAATTTTAATATATATATAAATATTGATAAAAACGTTATAGATGAAACCGGAATAGTTTATTGATGTTGAAAGTGCACAAGCTTAGTTAGATATGTGAGCTTATTCTGTATTTTGGTTGACCGTTTGGTTTATTAAAATGACATATACGGATAGTAAAGTAAGTTTTGAAGATTAATTGTATTATTCGAATTAGATGACTATTTTCGAGATCTTAATTATAGATATGGTCGGATAATTTTAGTAATACAGTCATAGACCTAGTTAAAAGGTCTATGAATACAATAACAGCAATTAATACTGTAAATGAGTATGTGATAGTATAACAGTTTTTAATACGAATGGTAGTTTTTATCATCTGTGCCCTGTGGTATTATCACGGTGGGTACCACAAAAACCATGGAATAAACGAAGTCGAATAATTCCTTCTTCCACAATACTCGTTTTGGCTTATCACATGTTGTCTGGATATTTTTGAACCAAAGCGCAGTCCATTTAGTTAATAGGTGTATGATCGCGATGGCAGTGCATTGTGTACGGATTAATTTACTTTGTTAATTGGTCGAACGTCCCGCAGAGAACACACGTGCGTATAGCATGTGTACAAAACATGGCGAATTTTCGCAATATATAAATGATATTTCGATATAAATTGTTCAAAAGCTTTTACCACGAAAAGAAACGCGATGGCGGGTATACCGTATACGTATATACACCTACGCAATATAGGAAATCCAATACGTGTGTACCAGTGGCGGGTCGTGTTAAGGAGCACAGATGTACGTGCACCGCCTGAAATTTCCGTAAATTACCGTGTTTCTATATTATATACGACTATTTCATTTATTATGATTATTGTACATAATATTATCACGCATCGCACCGTTGTATTGTTGGTTGCTGCTAGTAGCCACCAAGTCGCCACCATAGATATATTTATAGATATGTATAGATTACATAATATAGTAGTGGTCTCGGCCCCACAGGTGTAGCGATGCTACCGCAGCGTTGTCCATTGCGCACAATTGAATAATGCATGTTTGATGCGCCGTTTACTCACGCGCAGTTGTATTTATTCCCTCTCCGGGGAAAAATACACCGTGTAAATTATATAGCGTGGCGCAAAAAAACTAATTTCAACCACCAACTACATTTAACTATTCTGTTGTCATGACGACGTTCGCCGTTCGGTGCAGTTATTATTATCTACCCATTTTCGGATGTTATCAGAATATCACTTATCTAGGTTATATAGGCATAATGTAAATTGAATTATGTTTTATATGAATGTTCTTAATAAAATGAATGACATTATATGGATATTTATTATTATTATAACTATATACCGACATATTAGAAAAAATAACATAATATAATATTGTTAATATATTTGTTATTAATCAGTAGTGCTTTTTGGTCGTGCACCACTAAATATTTCACCCACGAGCCGCTACTGATACATATACATAAAAAAAAAACATTCCCGCGAAATATTGCCTCCCATATTATAATATATTAACAGGTAACAGGTGGCCTGCAGGGGTACGTTTATTTTTATTCGTGTACACGTCACAGTGCCCGTAGCTAACGTTTCGGGGAGGGCTACTAATTCTTTTAATTCGTATATACAGAGTGTTTCTAAAATGAATAACGAAAATTCACACACCCATACTCGGTGTGGGCCGATAGAACGACGAACGTTTTGAAAACAATAATTTACTTAACCTAATATCAGTGTTTTTAAATTACTATTCACATACCTTGTACACGAGTGTATTGAAATAAGTACACGAGGATATTTTCAGGTGTGTGAAGTTAGCGGAAACATGAAAAGCAATAATTTCCGCTATACTGCCAAATTTTAGTGCTGAATTAGTTAGCTCTTGGAAAATGCAAAAAAAAAAAATTAGTGCCCAAATATTTCACCCCTTATCCACGATTTAAAAATTTCAAATTTCAAATTTCCAAATCATCATACGAATCGATCACCTCGTCACACCACAATATTATAGGTATTCTCTCATTTTTGCTCATATTCGAACGTTTTGATACGCTCAGTATGTCGCCATGATGAAAAAACTGACATAACATATCGATTCGTGTGAGAAATTTTCAGGAAATATTATGACAATATTTTTATTAATTATCATGAAATATTGCAATATATGTATTGCAACATTTTAAAAATAAATATAAAAATCCAAGTTATTTTCTTTAAAAACCGTGATAATTAATCAGGCATGTTAGACGTCAATAAATAATAATTAATAAATTAATTTAACGTAAATAAATCGCACCATAATATTGTGAATTTTTTTTTACATTAATCTCAAAATACTATGAATTACAAATTTAAAAACTTGGATTTCAAAGATGAAAAAGAATTTTCAAAACTTTCGCCATTATTGCACCTCACTAAGTATGTGTACGAATTTTCGGTATTCATATTAGAAAAACCTTATATACAGTCTATTCATAGTAATTAGTGGACCTTCATGAAACAATATCAAAAATGACAAAACGTGTTATTATAATAACCAAGGCTCGGCAAGCTAACGAATTATTTCAACTCGTTAAGTTAAGTCAGTGTAATGAAATTATGTTAAATTAAGTTAAAAGTTAGTAATATCTTTTTTTTATTTACTTTATAAGTTAAAAGTTAAATTTGAGAAAAAAAAGTAACATATTACGTTAAAAGTTAATTTGAAAAAAAAAGTATAGCGTTGGAGACCCAATTAAAATTAACTTGACTTTTTAACTCAATTTTAACTTTTAATTCGTTAATGCCCAGCTTTGATAATAACTGTAGGCTAAATACACGGCTACTTACATAAGCGTATATAACTATAAAAATAAAAAATTAATCTGAGATTTCTGGGGGTGGCTATAAATATACTCTCACTGGTTACGGTTATGTTCGTGTATATACGAGCGTGTATATACGAGCGTCATTCAGCGTTTGCCACGAAACGTTTTTAATCATCCGAGTTTTTGCACACTAAACCAAATATATCTGTGATTTTAATAAAAATATAAATTAATTCAATAATATGATTGTTAATATAAGTCCAATAAAATGTTTGTTGATTTAGAAATAAAATATTTGTTAATTTAACAGTAAAATAACAAAACGTATTACCTATTGATTTAACAATGACTTTTATCAATATATTGTCCAATTGAATACAGATTTATTTGAATTAACAAATATTTTGTTAATTCAATTTTAAATATTTTGTGTTCATTTATTTCTTTCTTCTTCGTAGAACAAACGCCCATTTATTAATCAAAATAGTCAATTTAAACAAAATTTTTTTTCAATTTAATTACATATTTTATTATAATACTAAAATCTGTGTTAATTTTACAAATTATATTTATTGAATTATAACTTATATATTATTTTGGGAAATTTACAAAATGAATTTGTTATTGTAAACGCATTTTTTTGTTAATTTAACAATATATACATTAAAATAGTAAAAATTGTATTATTTCAACAAATATTTGTTTGTTGAAATTTGATTATTGGATATTGTTAATTCTACCGATGTTATTTGGTTCAGTGCAAGCGCTTGAAAACAAAACGATCCCGTGACTGTTTGGGATTATTGAGATGTCGTGTTAACTAATACTTTGAAATGAAATACCGATATAGTTTGTCGCGATGGAATAAAAATTGCAGACCAGAATATCAATGCTGGACAAAACTGTAAATCCATTCACTTTGCTCTCTCTCTCTCTCTCTCTCTCTCCTCCTGCCACCCAGAAACACCCTTCATCCTTTTACTCTCGCTCGCCCGACCGATTTGGTCAATTAATAAATACCACGTAGTGCCGGTTTTAGACGGTATTATATGGATTTTTTCTAATGTTTTATATGTTTATATGAACCGCACGAGCCCTCGTAAATTAGACGGATAAAATATAAAAGCGGGCGAATAACGGAATGATACTCCGACGTGTCTGTTGAGAATTTAAATTAATTACCTTTGATTTATATTCGACATTTACATGATTAATATTGTACAGATGATCGCAGTGTATAATGTGAGTAGTGTGTTGGTTGCAGGGCTATACAATTTATAATTTTAGAATCTGAGTAGAGCGAGGGATCCCTTGCAGGTCTTACGATAATGTTTATTTCAATCCAATCATTGCGTGTTACATTTAATTTATCTCCAGGAGGCGTATACTTTAAAGTGGTCGTTATTCAAATTTTCGAATTTCTTGAAAAACTATACCGAAAAATAATAATAAAACCGTCTAAAATGATTATTTCCTCGTAACATTACATGAAAATATACATTCTAGGGACATTAAATATTTACTATAATTTTACTATATTATTATAATATCAATGTAAAATTATATTTGTCAACATTGCGCAAAATTCCGTATGCGTATTTAGAGGCGAGTTATACGAGGTTAGGTTAGTTAGAGAAGGCCATTTAATCTCTCTAGAATTTTCGATCATTACTATATGCCCTATACCAGTAAAATTATTTATAACATAATGATACTATATTATCGTTTTTATTCTGATAAATGCAAATATATGAAAAGGCCGGTTGACCGTCAATAGATAAAAAAAAAACATCAAAATAAATATCTACAATCCATAAACATTTTTCTCTTTCTCGAAAAATCGAGACGTTATAATATTATACCTATTATAATAAAGTTGTAAAAAAAATTAATTCACATTTATAAAATAACATTTCTCTAAAAACTCAATCTTAATTCAACCAATATCAAATAAATTACAATGTTCTCAATGTCTTTTTGATGGATCTATTACTAAAATCAATAAAACGAAATATGCTTGGTTCTTATATAAGTTTATAAAATATATTTTTACATATTTTCTGTTTAATCCATTTAAGGGTACATATTTTAAGGAATACGTTATTCTGACAACGGTATTTATTCAAAACATTGTACATTCAATATTTTCATAAACGGAAGTGCATTTTAAAAACGTGAAAATTGTATAATTAGATTAATTACTTAATTTTTATCCACAATAAAATAAAAATTGATTTAATAATGTACGTATATATATAAATATATACCACTGACGCCGTTTTTTCAATCAATTTATGTATTTAATTAAATGTATTGATCTGTTCCGTAGGTACACAAATAAAACAAACAGCTATTATTGATAAATTCTTATTTATATCAATAGTGATTTTCATTTAATCATTAAATTGTCCTCGAATAAATGAATTTATTGGAAACTTAGTATCTTATCATTATATGTACCGACAGCGTTGACACTATGATATAACGCATATTTTATATAACGTTAATATTGTATTAATATATTTTAACGGATATCCCATATTTTAAACGAAGCAAAACAGATAGGTACTGCCATAAATTATTTATTTCATAAATTTCAACGTTCAAACTTTTATATTCGTCTGTTTTATAACATGTACCTAACCTCTATCATGAATTACTACACATTTTATTCGTTAAATATGTATTGTAATTTATTTCAGAGAGACGGTGAAATGTACTAACCCTAGGCGACAAAAACCTTGTAAATATGCAAGTTTCGGGAAACTGTAATAGAGAACGAAAACATCGGCTGCTCTGATTCTCTTTATTATTACGCAAACGGAAATCTGCTGCCAAAATCCCAAGTGTTGCGTAATAAATAATAATGTTTTTCGTCTTATAATAATATACTATATATTAAAAATGGTATAAAATAATTATCGTCTACAAGGGCTAATGAAAAACATTCCGTAGGTATATAGTTCGTAATTCGTGATCCACTATGTACAAGAACGATAAACACTAAAAAAACCGGTCGGGTTAATTTTATTTAAATTCACTGTGTCCATTATCATTACGAGAAACAATTTAAATATTATTGTTAAGAAATTATTTACATTATAGTTTTACATGTATATAATATACACCAAAGGTGGATCTGAAGCTCATTTAAGGGACTGTAGTGGTGTGAACATAATTTTATACAAATCAAGTTTATAAGCAAATAACAAAAATCGAGGAATCGTTTTGAAAAACGATGAAAATAAGCAAACAAGTGTAAAAAAAAAAAACATCAATATTATACTCCTCGAATAATATGATAATAAAATCTTCAAGGGAGAAGGCGATCATCTTATCACCCCTACTCAAATCTGCTCTTGACATGAGAATATAAAAAGATGTATTTATTATTTATTATACCTATATACAACTGCCAACTACCTATACTTTAAAGTTTAAATATTGATAAATAATAATATTGAAAATATTATACACATATTAAAATTCCAACATTTTTTAATATTTGAAAATGAGTTATATAAGTATGATTAACTATAGTTATTGAACTACAAAAAAAAAAAAAAAAACCAATAGTTTACGAGTAAAATTCGCAATATAAATGTGTAGATAAATTCATTATTCATTCGTAATATATAATCAAAATGCCAGGAAATCGATTAAGAATCTATAATGATTTGTTTTGTAAATTGTAATACAATATTGCGTTTTGTGTGTCTTATTACGTTAAGTCTGTACACGTATTATTATATTTTAAATCTTCACAAAATATATTTGAAATTAAAAAAAAAAAAATTATCATTTTCCGCTAGTACTTTTATAATCATTCGACGAGCTTTGTTTGAAATAAATTATGTTTACACTAAATAGCTATTAAAAGCAGAATTTTCGGGTAATGTTTCAATTCAAGTGGTAAGCTAAGGGGCATTCACCTCCCCCCCTTTGAACTGTAGTTACTATTTTACTATTATAAATATATTTCTATCGGGTTATCTTGGATTAAAATGAAAAAATGGGTTTTTAGATTTCTAGATGATATTGAAATACATATTTTAGACAATATTCAAATTTGTAATCCTTTCAATGCGTGTGCAATACAACTTAATTACAGTTGATAACAAATGTATTGCAAAAACATTTTGCAATACAACATCAGTTTCAAATTTGAAAAATTGTTTATTTTTTTAATTTTAAACATCTATAACTCTGTCAATTTTGGGTTTATGATATTGATTTTTATGATAAAATTATTAAAAAAAACTTTTTCATCCAAATCTGGTGACGAAAATCAACCAACAAATACTTTGATTAAAAATAATAATTATTTAACTACTAATTTTTGTTTTATTTTTTTAATTTGTAATGATTGTAACTATTGGTGAATTGTTAACAACTTTTTTTTTTTTTTGTCTCTTATAATGTAATAATTAATTCATGACCTCCAAACTCAAAATTGGCCAAGTTAAAGGCGTTTTGAGTTAGAAACAACCTCATTTTAATCCATGATAATTTGGCAAAAATATTTAGTATTACCTTTAAAAATCAATATATATATATATAGCTGCATTATCTGCGACATATTTCCGATAGCTGACCCCTCTCACCGTTCGTGATTTATAGACCCACGCCTGCGCAGTTATTGAAACAGTTTTCAAAATCGTTTTATAGAATGTAAAATTACACGTGATCAAATTCTGCTCAGATATATTAGCAATAGTCATTGCCTCGAAAAAAAAAAATAATAATAATAATAATAATGACTGAAAAAGATACGCTTCTTTCGGGCTATTTGGAAATGACGTAACGTTGAGGACTGTAAGTACGAATTTCGAGTTTGAAAAAGTGCCAAACAACCGATTCGCCTAATCTTAATAGTGTATGGGATATTTGTATAAAATATTAACGGGCCAAATTTATCTTGAACCCGTACTGGAAAACGAATATACGAGTATTGATCTGGCCGTAGTAAATACCGTTAAGAGGATGTCACACTCGCATTTGTTGTCTCTGTCTATCTAACGGATAGTATAGAAAAATCACAGTGCGCAGAATTGAAATTTTGCCGTTTAGGTTAAATTTAGAGTATAAAGTATAAACACCTATTACGATATTTAAAGCGAGGAATATTTTCGAGTGAACCCCATGGGCACTTTGTAAAATATCGTCCGACGAAAAAGTTAAAGCCATTTAAAAATATCAAAAACTGAAAATTCCGTAACTTTGTTTTTCCGACAATGTTTTACAAAAAAGCCCACGAGGTTCACTCGATATTATTTTTCTCGTTAAATTTGATACCTAACAGGTGTTTAAGCTCTAAATCTAACCGAAATGACATGGACGGCACGACGGTTGACGCGATGATCGGTATCGCAGCGATACTATCATAAAACGGTTCGGTGATCCCTGGGCGCGAATAATTAATTGCACGGTTTTTCAAATAAATAGACCGAGTCATCGATCCTCAGTCCGATAGATGATATACCCCGGGACACCGTGCGCGTTCGGTTCACGACACGGACTAAGATACTATGGACTGGTATCGAAAGATATATTAGCGGAACCAAAATGTTTCTTAATGCCGGGCGTAAGAAAATCTAACAAGACTTTCGCCATCTATGAGCAAAAGTTACGTTACTGGTAAATTGATATTATTATAAACACGAGACTAGTATGTCATAGCGTTTTCCATCTATTGTATTTGTTTACACTACACTAGTGTAGACTGTATCACACTACACGCGTGCAATAACAAAAGCAGCAATGCATTATAATTTTATTTAAATTTTACAAAATTG